>STHB01016431.1:0-12667 GCA_018908115.1 Anopheles rivulorum
GCGACCCACACTCGCGGACCTTCCTCGGTTTGGAGCACATAAACAAAAACACAAAACGTAGCAGGTTCAACTACATGGAAAAGGCGATCAAGATTTATAATTAGACAAGGAAGATCACAAAATCACAGAGCTCAGTGAAAGGCCTTTCCCACCACCACCATCACCCCGTTTGCCCGCTATCATCACCACCGTTAGCTCCTCCTGCCTTTTCTCTAATGGCAGATAGTAATTTGTTGAATGTCTTGGGAAAGGAAGTGTGTGCTCTAACGAAATTTTCGTTCGTTCGTTCGTTCGATTGTGCTTGAATTCTATCGCAAGTCTCGCTCGATTTGTCGTTGATGCGATTATTCACAACTCAGAGAAATGCCAACATCCCAACCCAACACGTCAGGATGGATCACCAAGGCTTTGGCTGAATATTCGGCGCGCACAGAAGAGGAGATTGAAGGTGAACTAATTATTTTGCTGCCACGTCCTAGGACATATGAGGGCAATTGTAATGGGACACGACTCGTGCTTTAATTTAGCAAGAAAATCAACGGACAATAGTACGAGTAAATCATTCATGATGGCGTTTTCATATCGCTTGTAGCAAATCGAGGTCGTCCGTTGCAGGTATGATTTGAAAGAGATTCAAATTACATCTGTGATATTGTGTACAGCTCCTGGAGAGGATAGGAAATTGGTTTCGCTCATTTAAAATACCACGGTATTTTTCATTCAGTACCGATCTGCATGTAATCCCTTGAAAGTGGACCATATACGCAGGCAGGATAGAGCATAAGTGCAATCTCCAAATTATTCGTGAGAAATCATCAGAAAAAGCCGTATTCCGTAACTTGCAAGTAGTTGGGACAACTTTTCAAGTCTCACTACCATTTTAATGTCGCGTCATGAATTTGAAATTGTTGAAGCTTTTATGTATGTCTCATTGTGTTTTCGTTAGGGTCGATTTAAAATTTTTGCTCTGTATAAAATTAATATAATTCCATTGAAATCGCTATCTGTTCTTCTTTCTCTCCGTTGCTCATGCCTTCTCTTCGTCTTTTCTTGGTCTGCCTGCCGAAAGTTTATCCATTGGAACTTTAAAAATTACAATACTCACAGTGATTGTAAACGGAGTTTACAAAATGAAACATACAACTCCGCAACAACAGCATTCGAACTGATGCAGCAACGGGATCTCCCTTTCGTTTCATACAGCAAAGTTTTGGGCGAATATGTCGTTGAAGATTGGGCTCGGAAGCATATTGTATTGATGGGGAAAATTGGTCTGTTACATGCAAAACCATGGTGATGAACAATACTAATAGAAACACATGAAGTAAAGTGTAGTGTGGTCACCTCGGACAAGTGCCACGGAGATTAAAAGAAGTTGATCAGACTAGGAAACAAAACGAATTGTGAAAAACCTTAAACATTATAGATAGAACGAGAGACAGAGAGAGAAAGTGAAGTGATGGACAAGCGGCTAACGTTGAACAATGAAAACTGTAGGTAAAATACATACATGGTAATAAACCTGGCGGTAATAAGGAAGCAAAAGATAAGTTAATGTACAGATTTACACATGGCCAACAGAACGTGGGCGAAGGCGTTGTGGCTGCCTGATTAGTCTGGTTGGGTGTGGTAGGTTTGAAAAAATGGTTTACAGGTGCCGCTGGATCTGGAATCTGGTCAAAGAATTTCGAAGCCTTTTGTACGTCGTTAATGATCGTCAAACGAAGGAATAATATTTTGTTACTAATTGCGCTAGCAGCTATGGCTTATGGCTGGAGTGGAACGAATCAACGGACTAAAATGTCCCGTGTAAGAATTCACAAACATCGATGAAGAACGAATTGAACGAATTGAGTGAATCGGAGCGCTGGCTGGCATGAGTGCACTGGTGGAATGCTGACGTATAGTAGAAGTTTAAAATGATACGACTAAATTTAAAAGTAACAGCCAATGTCTAATGTGCATGTGTGCAGAAGTGAGGGAGAGAGAGAGAGAGAGAGAGAGAGAGAGAAAGAGAAACGGCAAACGAACGATCCGACCAATTGGATCGATTCGACCGAAGGCTAAGGATAAGATCGCTCATAGAACTGATACACAACCACTGTTAGTCTCTGATAGTACGATGAAAAAACATGCGAGGAATACCATTTAGTCGCAAGACACATTTGGACGAGATGTAACCGTGCAAAAATGAACACTGTCTATCACAAGCAATTCGGCTTACGGGGCAAAACGCTAAAAACACAATGGCATGTAAGATCGATTATAATATTTCGTGATTTTTCCGTTGATATGTAACACACATATTCTTTTCGTATGTCCATTGGCAATGGAACGCACGTCCGTTGTTTTAACATGCGATCATGAGAATAATGATTATCTTTTTTTTACATAAAAAGGCGTTTTCCAAGATTGCGCTTCATTTGAACTAGCTTTAAAAGAAGGTAAAGGAAATGGGAATACCACAAAATATGATGGAACCCTTTGACAAGGATTATAGCGAGCACCTCTAAAGGGCCTACCGTATGATGATACAGGCGATGAAGAAGACATTTTTTACGCGATCGCACTAATCGAACGATCGCAAAATGTTAATACATGTGCCCCGGGGGTAAGCTTCTTACTTTCACATGCGTAACGTTGTGGGGTGTTTGTCTACCGTCTAACGCTCACTTGCAATCGTCCCTATTGCTGTGTTTGTGTTTGAGACGCACCTTGCAAATGACAGCTAACAGATTGATCGTATAAATACAGATTACAAATAACAGAAACAAAAATCTATGGAGATGAATGGTAATGCCGCCGCTCAGAGACTAGGAAAGTTAAGGCAAAAACATTAAAAAAAAAAGCAAGAACATTGCGAAACGTATAAAAATGCAAGCTAAAAAAAAATAATAAAAGGTTACAAAAATAAATGCTACTTGTTTTCTATTCTATCTGGCATACGAATGCTTCCGTTGTGTACTTTCTTTTTGTTTTGTTTTTTGTTTATATTATTATTTAAACATTTTTTCGTAGTGTTGATTTTAAGTTTGTTTCTAGAGCATTCCGAAATGAGTGATTTTTAATGGGTTTTATTTATACTTTCCATTCATTTGTCATATGAATTTATGTGCAACAAATTCATATTTTTACGGGATTCTTTTAGTATAGAAAATTCGCAACGAATTTTAACAAAATGCAGCAATAAGACAAAAGAGAAGAGTGGTACATCATTTCAGTATTGTTAATTAATTAAATACCGTATCCTATGCACTACGGTATTCCTTAACGAGCTAGGATATTTATTTCTAATTTCCTCACTGCAGGAACACGCTTTAATCAACATAATTTCAAATTCATTTGAAGGGAATAATGTTTTTTTTTCTTCTACGTGCTCAAGAATAGGAGGGCGTGTGTTTCCGACGTAGCAAGGTGAATACCGGTTAGCGTCTTCCGAGTTGCTGCTTCCTGTGTTGGCAAATCGATTTATCTAATCTTTTTTTACACCCCATCCCTATTTTGATGTCCCGTAGAATGGCAGTTGGTAAATCCATCATCATCATCATCGAAAAACACGACCCACCCGTTCGCGGATTCCATCTCTTGGTCCCAGCCCTTCCGCTTTAAGCGTTCCCGGAACCGAACGGAAGGTCACTAAGTCGATTTTCGGTGGGTGTGTTCAGCCCAGTAGCGCTGATATGGTGTGGTGTGTGCGATGTGACGGGTCATTAAAAGGTGCTCGGCTGTAATCAGCTATAACCACCCCGAACCATGTTGCTTGGGAAATGATAGGTACATAGTGGGGTGGGCACGTTATGTGGGGTGCTAAGGAGAGCAAGGGAATGTATAAAAGAAGCTCACTAAATACTAAACAAAATAAAAAAGAACCCATACATCAAGCACTTTTCATGTGCAAGAGAGTAATAGGGAGAGAGTGAGCGAGAGAGATAATGTTGGAGAGCACAAAACGGAGAAGATTCTAGTTGACCGCGCGGCACGGTCGCCCCATGGTTTTGAAATGCCGCCGAAGCGCGAATGTCGCGATCGAACTAGTGTGACTCGGATGCCACGGTGCACCGGCAGTCAGTCAGTCGCCATTGTTCGGTTTCGTCGCCTGTTATCGAATAATGCTCCCATATGGGGTGACAGGAAATACAAAACAAAACAGTAAACATTAGGAAAGCAAACGTGTAATTCATTTTGAAGCTTTGACGCGGAAGTGTAGTCTTCTTGCCGCCTAGTGTGTGAACAATTTAACAACGAGTGCAATGAGTTCGTGACGGTTAGTTGAATGAAAGATGCATCATCATGTGCGATCGTGATCGTGTGTCAATTGCAGATGCAGCTTTTGTGTCCCTTCTGTCATTCTCTGCAAATGGATAGCAACATGTGTGTGTGTTTTAACGATCTACAGATTTGGATAATGTGTTTTGATCTTCACATGGAAAGACATAGCGATCCAAATCTGCCTCCACGATATGTGGCTATGTGTGCGTGCGTGCTGAGATTACGACTTAATTTATTTCACTCCCGTTGGCGACGGTTTTTCGCTACATTTTGGTTTTCCTACCCATTGCGTTAAACCATATGTTTGCTTCATTCATCATGCTCGCTTGCTGAGATCGATATGTGTGCGTTAGTCTGGTTGTAGTATACATGACTGCTACTATTCGCAAAGCTTGGCAACATCGTTGATGGTGGCGTGGAAGAGTAAAATGTGTGTGGTTTATTTTTAGTGTGCCAAACCACAACGAAACGACCAGGTCCAACGAATGACCAACCGGGTGGAAAGGTGGAATGTGATTCGATTTATTTTTTTTATTTTTATTCTGTTCGTTTTTGGACTATCCGGACGCGACCGTAATGTCATAATTCGGTGGAGCAGCTAGCGGATTGTCACCTGCAGGGAAGGGAGGCACAGAGGAAAAACACAGGGGGGATGGGGTTGGAATTGGTTGTGTTGTGTGTGTGTGTGTCTTGGGTTGTGGACTGCTGCTGGTGCGTCTGTTTGCCGTGGCTGAGTTGATAAACAAACTGATAGCAGGTGCGCGCACGGAACCGGTGTTTGACAAACGGGTTTGTTTTTTTTTTGTTGGGGTAGAAAGGTTTTGGCGATAATGCATATGCTAACGCGTTGGTTCGGCCACCTATATTTCAGTACGACGTTGTTCTTTCACTCCTCATCAACCCGGAAGAATTCGACCAAGGATTCGTTTCTATCTGTTTATCAAAAAATGATTCTATTCTTATTTTCTGTTCGTTCCAGAAGCTTCCTCCGTATCAGGACTTTTTAAATAATTATTTCCGAATTAGAATTTGTGCGAGATGGGTTTCATTGCTATCAGGCGTAGGTTTTTTTTGTTTGCTTGCCAGAAGCACATTTTGATAATAAATTGGTACGAAAATTGCAATTTGAGGTCATCGTTTACACTTTTTGAAGGCATTTTGATTATATTTCTGTCCTAAATCTGTTTAACTATATTTTCAAACGCATTTGATTTGTTTTTAATTGCCTTATCATTTCGTTACTGTGATTGCTGTCATTTTATTTATTCACTGTTTTTATTTCTTAAATCACCTTCTTATTTTAAGGCAACAAACAAAGAGAAAAGAACAGGTTTTAATGAACCTGTAAGACGCACGGTAGTGAGAGGAAATTTTATTGAATTTAATGCTATCAAATTAATTTATAACTCTGTTTTAGAGGATGTTTATGGATCTATTTTTCGTCAATCAGTAACAATAATTAAAATGTTAAACGACGCAAACCACAACCCTAATGGCAGTGCTCGCAATGTCAAAACATATTCAACAGTGTGTTCAGCTGCATTAGCATGTGCAATTGCAGTTGCACAGAGGGTGGATATTTTTTGTGTCGATTGGTCGACCGTACAAATGTTTCCCCTTGCTAAGAGCAATAAAACGGTCATTGCAAAGTCCGCCAAACACACCGTTTGCCCTGTGTTGTGTTGGCCGCTGTCCGTCAATCTCTTACAGACCGTGGAGGACGTTAGGACACACAGCAACGTTTCATGCGCGGAACGAGCTGCAAACGGAGATGCAGATTGGACTGGCCACATAGAAACCCACGATCATTGCGACGATGCGATGCGTGTCGTCGGTCGGTTTCGAGAACCACACAGCATGTACCTCCCGAAAGCCGTCCGTGTGTGGTACTGCGGTTTGTGCGCGCGATGGTTTGAGATTTTATTTTAAATTTTAAATTGTGACAGAAACGGCAGGGATTGCTCCGACTCTGTTAGTTTTGTTTTGCCTGTTTGTATTTTTACAACGGTTGGAAATCCATTTACTTCGGCCGGTCTGGTTGGCTTGGATGGTTTAGGTGGTTTGTCCCTATTACAGTCAGCACCGGCCAGACAGGAAAACACCTTCACACCTTCATGTTTTCAAACGGTTGCAGCAGTTTCGTATGGGTTGGACATATTTCAATGCTCCCACTGACACAGTACCTAGTGCACCGGTTCTGTCTATCATAGTTAAACTGCAACACTCTACGTATGTATGAGCATATTCTAAAGCTTACATTTTTTTTCATTTTCATTTTATTATTTGCTCACTACATTTGTACATGATGTATTACAAAAGTTATACGAATGGAAATTAAACGTTTTCTACTTCATTTTATTACTATTTAAAAAAATTGGTTTGTGTTAAATAAAGGTCAATGTGTATGATTTTAATATTAAATGACTTAACAGAGTTTTGATCTAACGTTTCAAATATTGCATTATAAACATATTTTATTGCGTTACTTCTAAAAGAAGTGTTTTCAAAATGCAGTTTTCTATTGTGTGAAAATTATAACCCCGCTTTTCTAAGTTGGTAATCTTGTTTATTCAACACGATTAAAAGGCAGCTCTAATTTATCCCACTATCCCGTGCGTGGTGCTTCATTACGCCCGTTTCTTCGCGGCGCCCAGAATTTGTCCCCGACGCAACGCCCAACGGAGATGCTGCTGCCGACCCACTAACCCCCCCCCCCCCCCCCCCCCCCCCCCCCCCCCCCCCCCCCCCCCCCCCCCCCCCCCCCCCCCCCCCCCCCCCCCCCCCCCCCACCAGATGTTGGGCGGTACGTAAACCCGCCATTGGCCCACGTCAAGCGGCGCCGGCTCATGCAACTTGATCAAACCCCAAAACACTCCCCTAGCGCGGATCCAGCTTTTTTTCCTGCTGGCTACAGGCGGTGGTAGGTGTGCTGTGGGCAGGAAGATTTTGGTTTGGTTTTGCCGACCCTGTCCGCGATCTCGACCCTGCCCGAAGCTCGAGAACAAATCTCGTGAAAAACGGAGTTTTCATTCCATTCGCAGTTCTGTTGCGATCGCGGAACGTACGTCGCTTGGTGTTCGAGCCGCGTTGGTGCCTGCGTAAGAAACTTGACGCACAATCATTCTTTCCGTGGTTACAAAATTGTGTCGTTACTGTAATCCCTAAAACACGCGTGTTTGTGCATCTTTTTGTTTTTTTGTTTTTGTTGTTTCATCTGTGTGCTGTTTTATGGGGTACCTAAACAAGATCCCGAAGGAATAGTTAAGACAAAAATTAGGACACTTTTTTTTTGTTTCCTCCTTTCATTGGTTCTTTTGTGTTTTGCTTTTGCTTCGCACATCGCGACCATAGGCCAGTCGTTAAATCGATCAACGCGAGAAGAAGATTACTGTCGGCCGTGGATGTTTCTTTCTTTTTTTATTCTCCCCTTTGTCGGTTGTATCTTCTCGCCTGACAAACTCGGTGTCGTCGTTTTCCCTGGTGACGAAATCGCGATCCCAACGGGCAGCATTAGCCGTGCGACATGTTTACAAACATCATGCAAACATCATCCGCTTAACCGGAACCGTCCCCATCCCAATGAACGTTCCTGGTGTTTGTGTGTGCCGACCGTGTGCGTTGACGATCGTGCGTTCGCCAAACGTGGCTGACGGTTCGGGTTGGCCGGTTCGTCACGGAGAAAATAGCGCCATGTAACAGCGATTAATTAGCAGTGATGCGATGCGCGTCAATTCGGCCAATTCCGGACTGTGTTCTAACAAGTGTCAAGTGTCCCACTTCCCACATTCAATTGTTGTGGCGGAGGTGTTGTGTTGAGCGATGGTATGCGTTCCTTTGGAAGGAAGAAAAGACGTTCAGCAAATGCTGTCAAATGATCTAAAGTTGAGCTGTTGAAGTATTGTGTGTTCTTAGTTGATATTTTATGTCAAAAGTTCGGAAATTATTTTGTGAAAAGAGGTAGACTTTGTGAATGAAAAATGTGTGGATTAGTATCGATACACTTGTTCATAATTAAGTGTTTAATTTTTCCCCTACGGCGAGTAAACCGTGGTACTAAAAATGACTTTAATTGTATACTTTAATTGAAACACTAAATAAGTAGTGAAAAGCTGATGGATTTCTTTATTCGTTCATTGATATTATCTTATCATAACCATTTATTTATAAATCTTGCACACTAATTTCATATTTTAAATGTATCTCTAGTTGATTTATACAAAATCAGTCAGTAAACCACTAATGAGAAAGGACAAATGAATATTAAGAACACTCTCGTTCGCATTAATAAGCGGACAAGCCCCCCAAAATCAAATTAGCAAATAGAGACATTCTGAAGCAGTGATTTTCTACATGATGTCCCAATCGGACCCGCCCGGTTGTTCAACCTGCCGGTGTGGTCTGCATTTATTTTTAGCCAACACAATTGTTCCGACAACGCTAGTTTTAATTTCACGTATTAATGGTACATTTGTTCCACGCGTGTGTGTCTGACTGACAAATGAAAGCAACAACAGAACAGGCAGCAGCATATATATATATTAGTATCTTTCCACCCTGTAGCATGTAACCCCCGTTTTAGCTAACTTATGATTGGCCTCTTTGGTTTAATGTTTTTTTTTGGTTTTTGCTATTCGAACGCACCCAACACCAGTTGGTGTCGATTTTCAAAGGTTTGCTACCGGGTTTCCCTCTGCCATTAAGCTTGCACGGCGTTAGCGAGAAATGAACTGACCCGAAGTGGTGGTACCTTAGTGAGAAGAAAATTCCTTTTTTTTTCACTTCTTTTCCCCCAGAAAGCAAATTTTCCCAGAAGCCGGGGAATCGGTGGGTATGGACATAATTTATGGCAAATAAAGCGTCGTCGGCAGCCACACGAGATCATCCATGCTGTATGTGTCTGTATGCAGTAGAATTGGTAAAGAACGGCCGTACCTTCTCGACAGGCGCGTTTTTTTTTTGTTTTTGTTGCTGGTGGTGCGTAAATTAGACGTTTTGAATCATTTTTCATCTTTCCTTCCTTGAGTCACTGTTTTTCACTCTCTTCGGTATGTGTTTTGCCGCCTTTTTCAATAACTCGGGGTAGTTGCGTATACGACACCGTTTAATGGGTAGACCGATTTTTATCCCCAATCGCAGTGTTGTGCAGTGTTAATTTAACGAGATAGTGGATGAAAAATAAAATTGGTTATAAACAACAAAAAAAAAACTAAGTAAACAAAAAAAACTCCAGCCTTCTTAATATAGTTTATGGCTGCCTACACCCAGTGCTGAGCGTAATGTGCGTTGGTGGTTGTTTTCCCAGCTGTTTGCTCTGAACCAGGCGAATCAAATTTCATTTCCAACTGTAGCATCAATCGTTGTAAGCGGCCAGTGCAAAAAACAACAACAACAACAACAGTGAAGATCGTAAGCGCCAGCGGTTCTCATCAATCGATCGTATTGTTTGTTCGTTCACTTGTGAAACCGTCAAGCCTGAAGTCGCTTGGTGGTGGTTTTGTGCGGATGTTGCGGGAGGTGAACATTGAATCGTTAGAACCAGGATGGATCGAACGTGCTACGGAAAATTTGATCCAGGAGCTCGACAACCGTACCGCTGTACGCTAAGGGATCGTGGAATTGCCCCAGGATGTAAGTTTACAGAGAACATGTGAACCGGTCACTAACACATATATTGCATTTTTACTAATTATATTGGTAAATTTCGAAACAAATATTGTCTAAATATGGAACTAGTTTGGTTAATGGTAGGCAATTGATATAAATTGCTGCAAATAAACAAATTTTACTAACCGTTTTGCACAGGGAAATTTTGTTAAAACAAAAGCCTAAAAAGTCACTTATTTATCATGTTTTGCGATTAGACAAGGTCTATAGTACATTGTATTGTACAAAAATCACACGTGTTCTACTGAGTTACCTCACATACGACTAGCTGTTATGTTTTTGTTTTCAATTGACTTCAAAACCAATGATTTTTTTGTACTAAATCTTGGTTGTGTACCAATGCTTAATATCCTATTATTGGTAACTTTTTTATAACTTTATCACACAAATCACAACTCTCTCGGCGGAGTCCAATGAAAGCGCTTTTTGAGCACATTTTTATCTTAAGTTGTTGAAGAGTGATTGATTTATCCAGTTAAACCTTTCCTTTCTTGTAATCCCTCAGTAAAATGTCAGATGAGATCAACTCCAAATCGTAGCAAATGGAGAACATTGCAAGCGATAAATAGGCAATACTTATATAATGATATGTTGTAAAACAAACACTCGGAAGACACCACTTAATATACCGCAGGAGACATACCAAACTGCAGGCAACGATTTCGGATCGAAATTTGTTGATGATGAATTTTGATGTCGGATGTTGTTACATATCTCCAATCTACGTCTGGTACGGCTGATTCTGAACTATCTTGTGGTATTATGCTTTACGTAGAACGTTATTGGAAAAATGTGGTTTATACTAAAAAAACCGGGTTAGTGGTTCTAAAACAGAAATGTGAACAGAGCAACAGAATTGCCATGTTGATTGCTGTTACGAGATTGTTCAAGTTATTTGGTATTACACTCTGTAGTAGCCAATCATTCGTTTAGTAGTTCTCTAGCACTAGGATCGTGACATATCACAAATATTACGTTTGTCTATATATTCCAACCTTATCTGATCTGTTATGATTGATTGTTGCTTAAACTAATTGTAAAATTAGTTCATTAAATTCAGTCTCTTGATCATATTGGTAATGAAAGTTTAAATTACTAACGTAGTCTTTCTGCCAAGGTCAACCCGTCATTCATTGTGTATTTTTTAATAACCGTCTTCTTAAATCTTCCCCATGACTATGATGTCAGAAGAGTTTTCGGAATGCATAAATCATTTAAAACTAGTACGACAGCACTAAACTTAATTGATTTAAACCCATGCAACGTCCATCTACCCTAAGATATGCTTTCTGTTATATCCCGTGTACTTAACACATCCCCCAATGATGGGATCATGACATAGAATAGTCATTTTATTGTTATGCATTCGTAAATAAGACAATAATTTTAATTTAGCTTACGCTGTATTTTCCTGAGTTGCAGAGTCATCAAGCTTATTTTACAATTTGACAGATAATCCAGAAGGTGCCAGGATTTAAAAGCGGAATAGAATTTTTAATATCATCTTAAGTTTCCAAGGATATCTCTTCAATCCAAGAATTTTATATAATTATTTAAGTACAAGATACAAATATCATCTCCATTCGATCGAGTATATGCCGTCCATCCATACTGCACAACTGCATTCGCTCTTCATCACCCCTGCAATGGTGTAAAGCTCAAGTGCAAACTCCAAACTTCCAAAGTTCGCCAATAGATGGTGCTCGTAGCGTACAGGTCGATCGTCTGGATAAAGATGTTATATTGTTTAGCACGTGGTGTTAAGCACCAACTATTCAAATTCCAACGGCACTTAAAAACAACACCCAGCAAAAAATGCCGCTGGTCTACCCGTGCTTTGCTGCGATCTGGTTTTCGCTCGCTAATGCGTGGGACTTCTCCCGGACGCCTCCAAAACACGACGACCATGTGCGACACGTCTCTGAGGTCATACGCTCGAAATGGCATTTATCCGACACCTTTTTCAGGTGGTTTGTTAGTTGCTTGCTTGCTGCGGAATGGGATGATATCGCCCGGGTGGTGGCCTGCTTCCTGTCGCCATTGCTTTTGTCCACGTCGATGATGTCATAAACGTACACATGAATGCCACCGCCAACAAAACCCGTGGCGTCTTTGGGTAAATAGCTTTGCCATTCCGGCCTGTCTCTCCGTTTCGTTTGCTTCCTTAGACCGAACGAACGAACGAAGTGAAATTCATTCAATGTTGCTCTTGGTTCTCCTTTGCGCCGGCGCTGATTCGGCCCAACCGGAATGGGTGAGATGGGGAACGCTTACAGCAGTTGTGTGTTAGTGACTAATCGATCACTTCGCAATCAGTTTGTTTACGCTCAACGCTCAAGCATACGATTCATTCTGACAACCCTTCAGATATACCGTGGTATCTGATATTTCTCTAAAAGTCTAAAAGGAAAAACTAAATTAGATTAAAATTTAAAGATGTCTTTTATACGAATTTTTTATCCTACATTCAGTTGTTGAATTAATTAAAATTTAATAAAATATTTTAAAGGAAAATTTTGTTTCGTTCGATAACTACTTTTTATTCGATCCAATCCCCAATATATTTTTCCATAATTTCGTTATTGAATTTAAATACTTAAACGTAATTTGTGCTCCTTATACAAACCCAACATGCCTGGAGTGCTCTACTGGAGCAGACGTGAATACGCATTCCAACTCCAGCCACTCAAACCGCGACTGACCAATGATCCATTCACTCAGGCGCACAGCAATC
>STHB01016439.1:0-12667 GCA_018908115.1 Anopheles rivulorum
AAATGGAAGCGTCACGCAAATTGCATACATAGTAGGCGTTGCTGAAAAATGATTCGCCCAAAGGTATGCAATTCGCACTGAAAATGTGTCAATATTAATGCAGATTGGGGAAACTAAATCGCTGATCGGTTGCTAGCTTGTTTGGTACGCTTAATGAGACCGAGTCTCCTGAACTGTGCTTCAAACAAGCTGACCCGCTTGCCGTTCTATTCGGATACCAGAACAAACAGTACGGGGTGTGCTTGTACATCGCCAACAGATTCCAGGGCAGCCCAATAAGGATGGGGAGATAAAGCAGCAATGTCGTCCCCGTGTCATGTGCCGCTTCTCCAAATAAAACGCCACACTACTGACCTCGATGTTAGGAACATGGCACTGGCTGTTCGGGTAAAACCTCAAACGGACAACCTCTGCACCGGACAACGCACACGCACCGGGCGTTGTCTGCTTTTGGGTGACAAATTTTCGATTGTAATTAGTGAAATCGTGTGTATAAATGTCATGGTCGATTGGGCGTGTGTTTTCGGTAACATGTGGGCGAGCTTCTCCGTCTACTGCTTGCTTGCCGGTCATGCTGATCCCCGGTGTGTGTGTGTCGGATGAATAGCCGGACGGACCGCTTTCATCCATCCATCCATCCTCCAAGGGCACGAAGAAACCAAACCCCAATCGTGTCGGTTTGTACGGTTGCTGTAACAATAACTAAAACAGGGCCAGGATGCCAGGCCAATCGCCCAAAACCAAGGATGGCTTTCTGCGATCATCGGTGCTGCTTGTGGCTGCTGCTGCTGTTTCCACTAACAGCACCAGCTACAAAAGGCCCATCTTCCGACCATCCGATTAACCAGCGTGCTCAAAGACCTCGGTCTCGATTTCTACTGGCTGGGAGGACCACAACAAATCCCAGCTTCAGATCGAATTATCTTGCCGGGCCAATCTCGGACCAAACGTAGAAAACGTTGGACTCCGTTGTCTGGACATCCGGGCGTGTTCGGTTCGTTGCTGTGTGTGTCTGTTTTGTCTCTCTCTTTCCCTCTCGTTCGCTGGCAAGAAATGACGCAAAAAAGGATACGAAAGTCCTTGGTCCTATCCTTGGTCAAATCTTGGATGTTATGCTTTAGGAGCTTATTCACCCGCTCTCTCCCACCTTCCACCAAATACCATGGCCTCACCCATCATCACGTCTATTCGTTTGTAGCGTTAGTTGACCCATATCATTACGAAAGGCCAAACTAGCCGGAAAAGCTTCGGACACGGAAACCGGTGGCCTTTGCTGTGGCTTTTGGGACATGCCGGAATAGTTCCGGGAGCTTTGTGCCTTTGGGGCCACACAGCCGTTCAGGGCGGGCGTTTTTTTTTCTTTTTTTGAGAATGCCACGTTGCCGGGAACGCTATCTGCCCACATCGACCGGACGTAGACAGACCCGGCCAGATGGGATTACCGAAAAAAGCAAAAGACGATGGGTTCCGGGATCCCGGGCCGAGGTTCGGTGTATCAATCTCCATATCGATTCCCATCCGAACTGATGCCAACTTGGGGAAGCTTTTTTTTGTTGCTGTTGTTGTTGATTCCTTTTGTGCATAACAAGCAAGGAACGAAATTTTCGCTTAAAGGGACACAAAGAGACAGAGAGACAGAGAGAGAGAGAGAACGATAGGGTGAACAGAAATAAAAGAAGCAACAGAAAACTCGACCAATAACGAAGAGTGAAACATACAAAGCCAACAAAAAAGAAATAATGAAGAATACATTCGGCATCACCCGAAATGGAAATGAAAATGGACGTGGAAATTGGCACGTACGGACGCTCCAGCATCATTCCAGGATTCCTGAATCGCGTAGGAGCTGTTTATACATCTCTCTAGTTTTTTTTGCCTTCCTTTTCTCATGTTCGTTTACGTTCCCTTGACGGCCGGATGGGAATTTGGGTAAGCGCTCGTTTATGCTTGTGTACCTTCGGGTGCCTTTACGGGGTAGAGCTTTTTTTCCGGCCCACCGACAGCACACCGTGCGCCCGTACATCGAATACTTACGATCCTTTGCGATCCCGAAATCCCACCGGTAGTATGTGGTATCGGGTATTGAGTGAGGAATTGTGAGTCCACGGTACCGAAGCAGTAGCAAATAAATCCAATCCGTACACATTTGTACACAAAACACACATTCCCGGTACGAATGGCCGTTTAGCAATTAGAGTTCCGTTTGGTTGATCGTTTCGCCCATCACCATCAGGCCGCAGCTTATGGTGTATGGTTTCAGTTTTAGAAGAAATTCTATGTGTTGCCAGATAATGTAAAATGTGTGGAAGGGGGGGGGGGGCAATCACAACGGTGTGGTTTTGTTGTTTTGTGGAGATGGAAGAGTTGGAAGTAAATTGCGCCATTGTGTTTTTAGTCAAATTTCAATTTGTTTTTATTAAATTGCGTTCTTCCATTAAAACTTTAAGAAACGAGTAACTGAATAGTTGACACAAAACCAAAAAAAAACATTCATTTCCATTTAAATACACTTTGTTTTATAAGATAAAATTGTATAATTAAAGGGTCCATCTTCAATTTAACCGCTATTAACAAGCGTTTTTTTGCCACTTCTTTGATTATTTGATCATTTAATGAATTTCATACTTCTTCAACAAAAATGAATGCTTTAATATTAATAGATCTACAACTAAGTAACGTCTGAATTTTTGAGGAGAATTACTTCAATTGTGGTAATTTTATTTTAAAATATCTTTGACTCAGTATATTGTACTTAGGTAATTCTCACGTTTTGTAGTCTATATGACAAATCTTTATTATTAGTAGATAATTGATGTTGTCAAGTCATTTTTCTATGTCGTATTATATTACTGGAACAGCTGGCCAGTCAGTGTAAATTGCACCATCATACCGTCTCCAAATAAATTTTCAACAATTTGCCTTTAAAAGATCGAGCGTTAATGTGTTGTAGAGTTACAGTAGAACATCGACTATCCGAGGCCTTATTAACCGGCTGTCGGATTTTCCGTGAGGATAAAAATGGCATCTAGATAAGAGTTTTATATTTTTGTAATGCTTAAAAACAATAATAAAAACAAAAATTATTCTAGCACGTTCATGTTCTGTATTCTGTGGCTAAAAGTCATCACACGTGTATAAAAACTGAATAGCAGATTTTTGCACTGGGTACATTATCACCATTATATTTATCATTATTGTTGCAAGACCTCTCAAAATACGCTTATTTTGAGTATTACTTCTTGTTTTACTACAAAAATTTAGGTATAATTCTCTTATACCTTAATCAAATCAAATCAAGTAAGGCTAAAGCTACAAACATCCGATTATCCGTGGAAATCGATTAACCGGTTTGTTGCTGCTTGTCCCCTGATGCCCAGATAATCGATGTTCTATTGTGATTAGTCAAGTTAGGCTCGTCATTTATCGTGTGATCGGTGATTTTAGATAAAATAAATATATGGTTTAAATACCAAATAGCACGTGTGCTTATGCAGTTACATTTTGATTGGTAAAATAAATTTCTAAGTCAAATTAGAGTGCCAATTTTCGTCATTCTACGTTACTTAGTCGCTAATTTAATATGTACAAAAGTTATCTTATTTAGTATTTGCAGTACCAATATTTAAGATTAATTCCTTTCAAAGAAATTAAATGTTAACCATTTTTCCAATGTTATATCAGAAGAAAGCTTACACTTAATTTGAACTTAGTGCTTAGACCTAGGTTTTAATGAAAATAGAAATTAAACACACTCTAGCCACCAGCCATTGAATTAACCGCTACTCAAATATTCATTACCATGGAACTTTCTGTTTTTTCCGAAAAATCGCCTCGTTCCCATTTTGAAAACCTGCACATTGTCTATACCCATCAGTGCATCCTCGGGCACTCAAACCTGGTATGCTGGTTGGCTAGTTGGAAAACTGTGCCGTAGAAAATATCCGTTACACATCGTCCAGCTTCAAAACAGTGAAGAAAAAAAAAACGCTTCACTCGGGTGTGGGATAAGCATCCACCATTGGCATCAAATGGCCATTAGATGGACAGACGGTTTTCGGTGTGCAGGATAACGGTGAGGGATTCAACTTTCCAAGTGCCCTCCAGTGTACAATATTCAGCCGGATGCATTTCCGACCACGCTGGCAAGCGTTTTGCCGATACCAGAGATCAGTGTTAACCATCCGTACCGTACCAGTAATGGGGCGAATAGATGCAATAGAATTAATTCCCCGCAGGAATTGCTTCGGAATGAAAAAGTGTACCGCTTTTGCTGCTTTTCCTTTTGCTAAACAACACGACCAGCTTGCTCCCTTGCATGTTGGTGTTTCCCATTTGTGATGAGGTTTATTGTTACACGCGTTGTTGAGTATTGGATGCATCGTCATTATTGACATTTCAACGTACTTGACCTCGCTGGTTAGTTGGTTCGCTGGTACGGGCAAATCAGTACGGGCATGAGGTTGGGTTTTAATCAGCAAATCCTCTAATGTACACCTGAAGTTCATGTTTTTGGTTTTGTATTTAAGTGTGCTGCAGCAACAAATGAAAGCTATTGTAATTACAATATACAGGTACATTGATTGAAATACAAATCCCCTTTTTCGGATAGTTGCATCATGTTCTGGGTGAAAATGTGTTTTAGATGCTACTCATGTCATTAATTGATTGTAAAATTAAAGGTTCGGAGTCATTTTAATTTGAAGCCGTCCTATAGACAAATATCTACATTTACAAACCACCAATGTTACAATATAATGCGTGGTATTGTATTTTATTGCTATATTTTTCTCTCTAAATTTGATTTTAATAACTAAAAGTCCCTTTTCTGTCCATGTCCATCGGGATTATATTAAATCGACAAAAATATGGTAAAAAATATAACATCATCGACAGATCAGATAATATGGTACCAAACTTATTTAAATTATGGTAGCATCCAAGAACTATTGATGAATATGATCCATCCTCTAGAAACAAATGAATATATGTTAAACTGGCCTCAAATTATATGTTTCGTTGAGTGCCTGAACGTCAGCCAATCATTAGAAAACGGCTGCAATGTCGTTGTGTTGTGAGTCTATTCTAATAAAATACATTTGTTTTAGTAACCACAGAGTATCTTTAGTCCTTGGAATGTAGTTCTTCTATAAAGCATATAAAGACGGCAAAAACAAAAATCAAATAAGGTTCATTGAAAACTCATTTGAAATCTTTTGTCGGCTAAGTCTTCAATTTAATTTATTTTAAAATGGTATTGAAGAGAGTCTGATTAGTTCTTGAAGTAAGTGTTGCTATAGAGATAATAGCAATAATAAGAGATTGAAAGTTCAAAAGTCTTCAAAACACATAGCAGTTCGTAAGAATCAGCTAGATTTTGTAGATGGTTTCATTTTCTTTACTGAAATTTTGAACTGCACTGTTGGTTAATTATGATTTAAACATAGTATAAATAATTGGAATTGTTTTGCATAAAACATTTAGCAAATAGAGGATGAAAAATAAAAGCAAAACTTAACTAACATTTGTCTCATTTTTGCACTACCATTCCCATTCATAACAAACCCTTCAGAAAACAATAATGTTCACAAACATTCAAATCTGCTGCAAAAACAAATATTTGAACTTGTCCCAACATACCTGTTCAACATGTGTCCTTTTATTCATCGCTAGGCCTGTCGTGCCCTTACAGTATGTTCATTACAATACAATGGTGTTGCTCTACATTTTACCCAACACAAAAATTTCAGTACAGAAATTGGTTTGTTCGGGGCAGGCAGCATAAATTGTAAAATGATAACGAAAGAAAAGGACTAAATCACGCACGAAAAGAAAGAAAGAACAAAAAAAAACATGCCCAGGACATTCTAGCGATCTGCAAAAGCAGGTCTAATAAAGAAGGGGAACAACTGCTACAAAAAAAGGGGGGGGGGATCCCACCGATAAGCAACCACGGACAAAAGGGATCTTCGAGCTTGAGCAAGCTACACAAGTAGGTACAACCTAGCTACTAAAGCGAACATCGACCTTCACCGGGTGGAAAATGGTTCCACACCGTCCCGATCCCGACTTTAGGAAGGGTATGTGTTAAGGCACGAGTGACAACGTTAGAAGAATAAAAAAAACAACCCCTCGGGGAAGGTTTTTCCCCAGGTCCAATGTTAATAAATGAAAAAAAAGGGTGAAAAAAGGGGGAGAAAATTATACAAAAATGAATCTGTAACAGGAGCGAATGGTTGAGGTTGGATAAAATAAAGAAGAAGAAGAAGAAGAAGAAGAAGAAGAAGAAGGAAAAACATAATAAAAGGATGTCCCAAAAGCCCTGACTAATCCCTTACACCCCAAGCCTACAATCCTTTCGGTACGGTTCGTCCGATGCTGGACAATGAAGACAGTGTGTGGAGGGATGAAAAATGCTGATTGGATTAGTTTTCAATTTTTCCTTCGCCTTTACCAAACTTTACCAACGAGCGAGGGAGAGCGAGAGAGAAAGTGTGAGAAAGGGAGAGCGTTCGGTCCGGGAAAGGATTGCCCAAGTGCAAGTCCGATGCAACACGATCGGCAGGCTTGTGCCAAGTGTGCCGAGCTTGTTTATGCTTCTGTTTTGTGTTGCGATTCTCCCCCACAGGAAGCAGAAGCTACGGCCAGTTTTTTTTTGCTTCGTTTTGCTACAAAAAATGATTTTCCTGAAGAGAATTTCCTGTTTTTTTTTTTTGTTCTGCTACTCCCTACACCAAATTCTCCCACATATATAGAGCCCTTTCGTATTATTTGCATAACCTCAAAAAAAAAGCAGACGACATCCTGAAACGGAACCACAATCCGGTGGCTTTCTGCTGTGTGTGTGTGTGTGTGTTTTTTCTCTCTCCTTACAGGCATCTCGGTAGTATGGCAGAAATTCTTTCGCCTCAACAACTGCTGGTTCGGTGCGGCTGCAAAACTGGTTCGGTGCCTGTGCCGTCGAACCAATGAATTTTTAAGTAAACGAACACGGTCGCGGTTTTTCTCTCTGGAAAACAAGAAAAACTAACCGAAATTTCACCGGACAGTAAGCCCTGCACTGCGTAAATGTGGTGGGAAAAATGGACAAAGCTAAACGCATTCAGCATACCTTTACGGATCTTTTATATTCCGATGGCGCACCTCGAATTTGTGATCCCGAATGGTGTACCAGTGAGCGAGCTTTAAAGCGTAGTAAAGGAGCGAGCCAAAAGAAAAAAAAAGGCCCTCATTCTACTGGACACATGCACGGCGGAGGTACGGTTGTTCTATCGTCCAAGGTTGACCCCAAAAACCCCGAACTTCAATTACCGAGCAGCGGGTACGACCGGTGGTCGGTAGGCTAATCGAATTGATGTCCCAAAGTCAAATGGACGACGTGTACGTACCGGTGGTTCGGTGGTTCTACTCGGCAATGGCAGCATTCCTAAAGCACAACCGTCGTCATATACGTTCGTGCTTGAATCTTGAATCCGCTTGAGTGCGCTTTTTGTGCTCCAAACAGGATCTTCAGCTTTGCTGCCAGAGCGCGTCCAATGTTCTCCATTTGTTCCGCAAACGTACTTTGAGGGCTTAGAAAGAGTGGATGGGTGTGTGTGTGTAGCACTGCGACACCCATCGGGTCCTGCTGACCGGATGCTTCTGCTCATTGATATTCAAACCATCGTATCCATCACTCCACTGATCGGGTAAATTCTTGACATAAAACTCAATTGTTGAAGCCGTACCGACCGAAAAAAAAAGCAGGAAACCTTCTAACCACTCTCTTGCAAATTTTATCTTCTACAAAAGCCATCCCACTACCATGGTTTCGAACATACGGGACCGTACGGATGGATGAGCTAGGTACTGGGTACTGGAAACTGGGTTTCAATCAGACAATTTTTTTTCTCGGACACTAATAGGCTCGGAAAAAAGGCGGAACGATCTGTTTTCCTTTGTTCCGAGCAGCAAAATGATACAACTTGGCCATCAAAATCGAGTTAGATGTTTGCACTGGTCAGATGAAACCTTCCAGCAGTTACTAACTTCTGGAAGCGATGATATTTTTGCTTAAACAAAAAGTAGAATTCAAAAAATGACTAAATTAAAAAACCAATCCTCGCCCATATATACCTTCTACTGAGCTCACCTTCGAATGTCCGAGAAGGCCATTCACTCCGAATGCTGGTGCTGTGGCACAATATGCCACCAGCCCCGACACAGCAGCATGCCAGTTGCAGAGTAAAAGAACATTGATTGAACATGCAGCGTGCACATGTGAGTTCGATGAGAAAAATAAACCGTATCAGGAAACAGGATATTGCTACCGGAGAGTAAAAATCCTTCGAAGCGTTGTAGTAGAGTAGAGCGTGAGTTAATGTATAACGATCTTTTCTTTCCTGTTCCTGACTTTTTTTTTCTTGCGTTTGGTTGTTACTCCATACGGAGATCTATATATACAGGCTTTCCACAAATTGGTCATTCAATCCTTGTCGGACAGAGCAAGTGGATACGGTTTGGTTCGTTCGTTCCCTTTTCGGTGGAGGCCAACAAAAAAGAGGGTGAAAACAAGGGAAAAATCTGTATGAACGATAATGGTCATACCCTCACGTAGTCGACTCGGCTACACCTGCGTGTGTGAGAGAGTAGGCCACTGAAGCGATGCCTGTCGTCAGTATCGTTGTACTACATGCATTTCGCACCCCACAGATACACCGTAGTAAATCGTCGGCAACTGGGTTTCCAATTTGGGTTTTGCCACCGTCCGTCCAACATTCTCTTCCTATTACCTTCCCAACGGCTACTCGAAAATGCTACCAATTTCCGGTGACATTCCGATCGTCAATAAGCAAAAAAAAATTGTACCACACGACGGGTTTTCGGGAACTGAGGACTAGCGTGGTAAAAAAAAAACGGAAGAACTAAACAGAATGAGAATACGGACGACCGTCCATGCCGTGGGTCTGTGTGTTATCGGAAACGATGAATGCCTTCGGTACATGAATAAGCCTCCTTTCCCAGTGAAGCACACACACTTGTCCTAGACGAAGCCTGTACGTATGTTGGTCACAGTGCAGAAATAGCTTTCCCTCCACTGGCGCAACGATATCACGTCATTAGGGCATACCAGGGTAGTGGACGATTTCCGTGTACGTTGCCCTGGTGACCAACTGACCGGCATAGAATTCGGTCCCTGCCAGTATATCGTCCCTAACGGGACATTTAACTCATCCGTGTTCATCCCCTGTACGGTACGAGAATGATGAGTGATGGACAAAATGTCACCTTCCGGCCAATAAGTCTCCCATCACACCAACACACAGACACCGTAGAAAGTATGCCATTTTTTTTTTGCTGGCATCCTCTTCTTGTTCTCCTTCCTCAGAAGAAAAACCCTCATCTTCATCGTCCGGCAGCAAATCGGGAAATGACTTTCGATCCAATCAACGGCACTGCTTTAGGCCGTTTCTCGTTATTTCAGCGCATATTCGTCGCAACAAAACAGTCCATTCCCATCACCTCCACCACCGAGTGGCCGGCTGGACGTGCCTAAATTGTTGGGGCTTTTCTCCGATTCCTATCCCCACCCCCTCACCACCACGCCATCCGAAACCTCCTCCACAACTGGTCCTCCTACCCGTGTTTGGGGTATCTTAAACGATTTTCTCACTCCCTCTCCCATTCCTTGTTGGCTTCCGGTTCCGTACGGCAACCGTGTGGGCATGGAGTCGTTCTTGTCTACGTCCATAACCCAAAACCCATGATGATTGAAGCTTTGCTTGCTTTGTTTCACTTTCTTCACTTTTCTTTTTCCCACTGTTTTTACGGGTTTTTGGATTTTGCTGACCTTCAGTGAGCATCTTTCTTGGAAGGTGCTGTTCGTCTTTCACAGCTCTCTTATCCTTGCGGAATTATTTTCCTTTTCTTTTCATTTTCTTCTTCTTCTTCTTTCATTTTCTATGAACAAATTTTCGTTTTGCTTTCTCCCCCTACAGCTTCCTTTAACTTTTTCCCACCACTCACACACCAACAAGCCTCAGCGGTTCCGGTTCAACTCAATTGCTTTCAATCATTCATTTGCGGAGGCTTGCAATTTGTGTCGGAGGGCGTTTAAGGATAAAAGCGAGCGAAAGAGGAAAAAGATTTGATCGACTTTTTTTTTCCTTCCCGCCGCTTGGTGGGGTGGTGGTGGTTAAAGCCGTTCCGCTAGACGGACCGATGTGGCGTGAAAGTGTTGTCCATTTCGAGCTTATTTACGGGGTGGAAGTGGAATAAAGTAAATACAGTGTGTAAGGCACGCCAGGCAGTGAAGCACGGCGCAGTGGCGTTGATGAAAATTTCGGAAAAGTCTTTTGTTGTATTTGATCAAGCTACAACGCCCTTGACTTTAATAAGAATAACAAAAAAAAGGATCAATTCAAGCGAATGATGGTTGGTGGTTACCTTTGGCCGACACGTTACGTGGCGTCTTCCAAACCGATTAAGACGTTTCGCTCAAGTGCGGAATGGGAATGTTTCAACCCATCTGGCCCAGGGATGACGGGTAAGAAGATTAGGACATTCACCAAAAGGACATGCGAATGTGGTGGGAAAATGTAAGGATTTTTTCTTCTTCTATTTTTAGATCGTGCGCGAACCATTGTCGGGTAAAAATGGGCAACGGCCGAACGGACCGAGGATACGCCAACGAATCTGATGTGGCCGTACCCTTTTTTTTGGATGAGGTGAGAACCAAGAGCTGCTGTTACCCTGCTGGAGTGATTTATTTCTCAGCACCGGAATCACCGATAAACCTCTGTCCGTAATCGCGCCAAACACACGATTTGATGTAGTTCGAGACACCGTAACATTATGGCTCTATTATCAACGAATGATAACCATAAAGCGATGGCACTAATACGGAAAATGTACGGGGATGGGTTGGAAAAGGAAGAAGAAGAAGAAGAAGGAGTATTATGATTTAACCCACCATAAAACATATATTATATATAGCCTTTGATCGAGAATAAAATAAAAAAAGAACACAGCAGCATATCATATCAATCATATGGTTCATTTCACGCCAGCACACTAATCCCTGACCCATCCCATACGCCTCCGATCTTGCCTTTTTCCGGTGCTGCCCAAAAGATTGATTGGGGCCGTATAAGAAGGAAATGAAAGAGGCGGTGATCTATTTCAAAGGAAATAGCGAATTCGTTTTGTATGATTTATAATCGCTGTACACGTTGTAGCGAAAGAGTTTGATAGGATTTTGATTTTTTCGCCCGATTTCCCAACTCTCCCCATGACTTTGGAATGACTCGTTTTTTTGTAGCTGCTAAGTTTAATATTTCATGTCGATTGTAAAACGATGGAATTGATCGTTTGAAGTAAATGATGAGAATATAATTGTTTGCACATAAATATAAATCAAATCACACGTGATTCCGTGAAAAGGTTGCATCTGTTCTATCTGCATAGTGAACATGGCAACGTTCTTTAAGATGTGTTTTACTGTCTGCAAGGATGCTATGCTATTAGATATGAGTACTAGCCATTACAAAAACAGTTCTCTCCTGGTTCTGACAGTGGTTTGAATATATCGTTCAGAACAGATCCTTCGTTGTTTTGCACCCTCCTAGATTACTTCTTTCGTCTTCACGATGTACATCTTCAGATATACACGATGCACATCTTCAGATATATTCTACACATTACAACAGGGTGACAATGTTGTTCAATGTACTATAAGTAGGGATAACATACTTACTTGCTTAGTCTCTAGGTCTGCTACAGGAGTCCTCTTGACCGCTCACGATCGAGTGTTGTCTTTAGCAAATCTATTTACACGGTCTTGGGGTCGCATCAACGCCATCACTCCACATCAGTTTGGATCCTAGCACGCCTCATCTGTCTGTATGAACGACCTGAAAAGACTTTACAGGTTGGATCGTCCGGTGTCATTCTAACGACATGACTAGCCTGGCGGACCGGAGCATTGCGAGTATAACTCTCTGGACGGTTTGGAGGTTATTGTGCAATTCGTAGTACTCGTCATTATACAAAGCCAAAAATCCTTCTGAGCATCTTGTTCTCGAACGCCAATATGTAAGGTTTTCTGAGTTCTGGAGAAAATCCGCGTCTTAGTGCCATATGTGAGTGATGAAACTATATAAATCCCAGTTTCAATCTTGTTTTGAGTGGAGAAGTTTCCTGAGACTATTTCCTGAAGAAATACCGACTGGTAGCCAGCACCTTAACTCGACAACTTCAATAGGGCGGACAAAAAATAATTTCGAAAACTTCAAGAGCATTCTACTAAAAGCATCTTTCAGATGAGTATCATTAGACAACGATGGAAATCTTCAATTCTCCGTGTCTAAATGTATGTAGCAGTCGAAGTGTAAATATTTATTCGATCCTTTTGGTCGAGGAATCTTTGTCGATGGCTATAACTGGGAGACTTTAGGAAGATTAGTTTACAATTTGTTATACAACACATTATTATAGAAACAACAAGCATAATAATATAGAAATATATACACAAATGTGAAGATTACATTTTTTTTAAATTATCAAATCAAAACAAACGAAAACTTACGAGAACTAAGCGTAAAGACTAGATTTGCTTAAATAGGGCGCACAGCAAATTTATTTAATTAATTGTTTTTTAAGTAGCTCCGCATTTCGTAAAAGTTTTTACCAA
>STHB01016468.1:0-26056 GCA_018908115.1 Anopheles rivulorum
GTCAGGTCCTTAGCTTTTCCTTGAGTGGTTCCTTGCTTTCTCTTGGCCTCTTGCGCTTAGTTCAGTTCCGATCCTTATCCTCCCGCAGCAGAAGCGTGGTACACATTTTCACGGCGTTTCCTTTTTTGTGGAAAATCATCGCACACAACAACAGCAACGCAAGAAAAACGGAACTCAGCACACTGGTGGCAGCAGAATTGGTTGGCTTGGAGCATGTAACCCCATTTTCCACCGTCGAATTGGAAATACGCACATCATTGCGTTCCCATTTTCCACCACCCCATTTTAACCGACGGTTCCCGTGAAAAAATGCGCCCACCAATGCCGCGTACGGGACGACGTTTTGGCTTTTCATGCAGGCTTTTATGCTGCGGCCGGGACGGGTTGGGCAACCGTACCGAGTGTGAAGGTTTCGTACGGTGGTCACGTACACCACCACTGCACTGTACTGTTGTGATGGAAAGAAAATATTGTTTCACGTGAAGCGAAAGAAGAAACGGCGTGGAAATTAAGTAGCGACTCACTCACACACCCGCGCGATGTAGCCTCGGTTTCGTTGCGTGAGTGTGTTGAACGAACAGATTTTTCGGTTGGAATTTTGGTCGCTCGCGCTCTCGGGTATTGGGTGGTTATGAAGTGGAAAACGAAGTGGTTCTGTTTTTTTTTTCCCCACACGAGAAATAATTTTTCGAATCAGAAAAGTAAATACCGGTTTGTGGGCGAATCTTTAGCAGCAGTTTTTTAAAGAGTCACTTCGGATTATTTCACTAAACACAAGAATTTCCCAGTTTCAATCTAATATTCTATGTTGTTTGGTTAGCATAGAGTTCTAAAATTTTTTTTTCTTCTCCATTTCTTCATTTATTTTACACTTAAAATACGGCACTGTATAATTTCAATACCTACATCTCCGGAGAGTCATTTCCTGCTGTCTTCAATAGCTGCAAACTAGTTCCCATTTTTAACACAAAACGCTCTTCCTCAGTAAACCATCTTAGAATTCGGGGAATTTTAAAAATGGCGTTTGTTTTCGCTTCCCCATTTGCCATTATATTTTACGCTCCAGCTATGCGGCAGTGCATAATCTCAATGCCGCTCTCCGTTAGTATTAGAATTTTAATTGAAAAAATGTAAATCCGAACCTCAAACGCAGAAACATAATATTTGCCTAGCAATTACATTAACATTGCACTCTCTTCTGTGCGCCGTGCTGTGGTCGACACACAACAACAAAAAAAAAACGGCAACGCCAAATGCGTTATGAGGACGGGTGACTCACTAGGCAGGCAACTGCTCCACAAAACGCGGGAACGAACCAAACACGATTAACATAGGAATTTCTTGCAATCGCTTGGCGCAACCGGTCAGCTAAATGGCCCCACGGTTGCTACGCACCGGCCGTTTTGCGTCACTGCACGTCAAAGTGTGTCGCATGTTTGCATACTTGATGCTGAAACGGATCCAGCATCGTGCGGTCCTTTGCTTGGTGCGCTTGGGCGCTGAAAAGATGACACTGCTGGAATGCGGTGCCCTACAGGCGAAAGCATGAATGTGTGAAAGGGAAGGCCAAGACGAGCAGAAGGGGAGGTGGAATTTGGCAAACAGGTGGCGAACTGTATTCTTTTGTTACCGCCCCCCCCTCCCCCTCCCCCTTCCTGGGGTGTGGGCTGGTGGGTGGTATACCCTGAAGGAGGAAAAACGGTTTTCCAGCAAGCATCGGGAATACCATTCCTGACGTTCGTCCGACAGAAGCGATGGCTTCTGTCTAGTTTCGGCGGAAGCTTTGCCGTCCGCATCTGATGCCCGTTTGCATTAATGCGCGCACGACCAAAAGCGACAACCAACCGGTGATGCGCATGGACATATTTGACACGTTGCTTGTCAAAGGTGTTGGCACTCGTCGACGGCACTGGAAGAATCCATTTCCCAGGTAAAGCGCACCGGCGCAGATGCCATACCTAAGCTCCCATAGCACAACGGACGGACCGGGCACATAGCTGACAGCTGCCCTTGGTGGCAGCTTGGAACGCTTGGCCGAGTGGAAAAGTGCCAAACATTCCACGCGCGACACTTTTACTCTCCGCGGGATTATGGAGAAACCGTGCGCGATGACATGCATTAAAAACGCCGGGCGTGATGGGCGGATTCGGTAACGCAGTGGCGTACAGTGGACGTCATACGGCCTAAGAAGAAGGAAAAAACAACCAGCGTCACGCTCCGTCCAGAAACTGTCACATCAGCACACACCGAAGTCAAATGTGAAGACTTTATAATCACAACCGAATGTTGCTGGTCCCGCCGAATGGGGATGGTGAGCAAAAGTAGCTTTTATGTTGGTTGTTTTTTTTTCGGGGAGGTGTTCGGACTCGTACTCCGTAAAAAATTCGCCTTCCAGCGGTGAAATGCATCTCCAAGTGAAGATAATGGAGTGTACCAATTTTGCGCACCGTCGGTCAAGCTCTACGCTCTTGATCCTGCGGGAGTCTCCAGCAGGATTATAATGATACGGCACAGGTTGCACAGCTCGTCAGCGCGGTACATCAGGAATATGTGTGTGTGTGTGTGTGTATGTGCTGGAGACCGGGATGGACTTTCGTAGCGCTTCTTGAGATGGAAAGGTTTGCTGGCAGCGAGTTAAAGAGCACGTCGTACGCTTCGAAAAAAACGGCACTGGTATAAGGTTAAAAAGGTACAAGGCTAGCTTCGGATGACTCCGGTGCACTATCCATCACGTAGCCAGATGTCCGCCCAGTCTGCAGGTTTCTAGTGTAAGTTCTAAGAAGCTAGTCCATCATCCCACCACCTTTAAAAAAGGGTTCTCTTGCTCGTTCACGGCGCGCAAGAGTTCAAATCCTTGCACTTCTTTTCTTTTTAATCATCAATCTCATAATCTACATCAGCAAAGCTCATGTTCTGAGTCATAATCGGGAGGGATGAAAAGACTTCGTACGGTTCCAGTTCCATTACATGGTCCGACGCTCCAGCATAGAAGGGCGTTATTCCAACTATTTCTTCGTGTTTTTGTTTTTTGCGCAACAACATTATTCCCTGGTGTCAAAAGGTTTAACCAACACGTCGTCGACCTCCAACAGTTCCCCCTTCCGTGATGGTTGAGAGTTTGGGGATATCTTGTTGGTGACCCGCAACGGGGTCAGACACTCACATCCTCAGCAATCACTGCACTGTTTTCTATGTATCACATTAAATAGCTGGCGTTGGAGCGAATACCCAAGGGTGCGTTTTATCATTGCAAAAAGGAGTTGCAGTATGTGGAATATACCCCCTGTTAGGGTGTATCCTGGTACATGATGTTACCCGAAACTCGCACACGCGACTGTCGTATCTCTCACGCTTTGTACACGCTTTTTGCGTTTGCTTTCGGTGGGTAAGAAAATTAATTTGTTGCTACTACCATCTGCCACCAACGATTCCGCTTTCATGTTTTGAAGGGTCAAACACTGATGGTACCACCATGCCTGTGCGCTTGGTGCTGGACCAAGAAGGTGCGAATAAGCGAGACTCAAAACCCTAAGCGAGAATGGGTGAAGATTTCCAGGTATTTCCGCTTTCCAAAGCATTGGTGCAAGCCACTCCTCACGGTTTGACGGAGAAATGCAAACGTACATGAAATGTGACACGAAAGCACTAGCGCACGCCCGACACGATCACACGCTTGCCGGCCACGGTGATCCCACAATCTCACTTTGGAAGGCTTAAATTGGAAGGCTGCTGTCGTTGTTGTTGCTGCTGCTGCTGTTGTTGTTAAAGCTGCCATTTTTTCATCATGAAAGTCGTCCGGATTTACGGGTTCCTCGCCGGTTCCGTTTGCGTGCGTTGGGGTGGATGCAAATTATTTTCACATCCCACAAGAAGTACTGACTGCAACGACGACGACGACGACGACGACGGCACCGTGCAATGCGGCTACAATGCGGCATTGATGCAAAAATGAAAAAAGAATAAACCCTCCAGGAACGACAAATGAAGTGGTCAGAAAGGCGACCCATTTGTTGATGTGGGTATGCTGAAGGAGCTGTGGACTTAGGGGTGGAGTGGGTTGGTAAACACGTAAAAGAGGGCCACCCTTTACAGTTCCGCCGCTCTTATACTGCCGACTGCAGTGGGCTTTCCATTTTTTTTTCTCTTTTCCCTTCTGTTGATTGTGATGCTGATGCCTGGCCATGAATTTTCCTCTTGATATCGCACGGGTCACAGGTTAGGGATCTGCACCTCTCGGAGGTAAAAAAGCGCTCTGGTGGTGACATTCGCTTTGAAGTTGGGGGAGTTAGCAAAGCGAGATCATCGGTGGACTGGCCCCTCCAGGGAAGTTTGGAGCGTTCGCGATGGATCGTGACTTGGAGGGTAAGGTTTGTATTGTTTTGTTGTTGTTTTTTTTTTTTGTCCCCACCTTTCGACTTCTGTTTGGTCTCAATGTAGCACAGTGCCCGTTCATTAGGGCACAGAAAGCAGACTGTGAGTTGTATTTAATTATATATTTTCTAGCCATCTAGTGGGTGGCACTGTGTGTAAAGAAATGCAACATTTACTTCCCTTTTGCAAGGATTATTGCTATAAAAGCATATCAATTATAGCTTTTTATCTATTTAAACTATCTAGTACAGGGACAGTCATTTAAGTAAGGTTACCAATTAACAGAACTAAACTTAATAAGGCTGAACATGGCAGTCATCTATATTCTTCAATATATATCATAATAATTCATTGAAACCATTTTAATTCATTGAAACCATTTTAATAACTTTCGTTTGGTATGAAAACTGCACCAAAACAGTTTTTTCTTGGTGCTTTAACTAACGCAATCGTATATCAAGTTGTACCGAAGGACGGATGCGATCTTCGCATAGACAGCCAATTCACATCCCACATGCATGCAGAACACAGCAGTCAAATAAAAGCACAAACATTCCCACTCCAAGCCTTCCCATCCCATGATATCGAGTCACATCCACCCAGAAACGAAATGCAAAACTCACTAGAAGTCCACCGCAAAGGCTCGTGGTCCATTTCGGAGCGACATCGGTTGACACAGATCGTCATCGTCCGTCGTACCTCGACGTTGCCAATTTTCATTGCAATTTTCGTTATTTCACTGCAAACGCTCTACACACACATCGATCCATATCCATGCCGGGATCGATCGTTCCACCGTTCAATCCCCGACCGGAAGGCGTCCCCGACAATTTTCTTCCGCAACTGCCACGGCACGGAGAAATGGCGACAACAACCGGCAGTCCGAGTCGCACCGAGTTGGCTTGCTTGATTTTGGCTTTTGAATATTTAGGAACAACCACCACCATGCGGGGAATTTTTCCGTCAGGGGTGGTGTTTTCCCAGCGGAAGAAATCACACCATCACCACCATCATCATCATCATCATGGCGCACACCATGTTTGCCATGCCAGCCGGTTCGCGAATCCTGCAGTAGTACGACCGATGTCGCACCGATAAGCCATCGGAAAAGCCCTTAAATTTGTAGCCGACTTGTCGATTTCGGGAGGTACAACCGTTCGATCGGCACAAACCCACTCGCAAGGGTAACAGTACCGTATCGATGCAGTTTCGTTTTCGATTTCCCAGCTCACCGTTCGCACGTATCGGACGGCGCTGCAGGTTACATAAATTTGCATAATGATCTTCACCCTTCTGTGCAAGTGTTCCGGTCCTACTTTTGGTTTTTTTTTTTTTTGGGCTGGTGGGTCCAGTTCGCTCCAAAAAGTGATGAACGTTCCGGTCATCCATCCCCGAAGTCATGGGAACCGGGACGACAAGTGTCCAAATGCGCTGAAGCAAACACACACGGCGGTGCATGTCGTGTTAGTCCTTGCGCTTCCAGCGCAATGACGGATTGAGGTCCGACAACGCAAACCGAAAACTGAGCGAGGTTTGATGGCTTTTCCCGGGATGTCACATCGTCCGTTGGCACAGTCGATGGGAAAAGAGCGGACCAAGTTCATCGCCGGGAAACAGTGTCGCTCTCTTTTTTTTCTCATTTACTTCTTACGCGTGAATGCGTGGTAGGCCCTCGACGATCCTTCATTATTGTTGTTTGTGATGTTTGTGATGGGGATATTCGCGTTCCCTTTTTTGTTTGCTTTAATCTGACATTTTCATTCTTGTGCTGTGTTCGGTTGGTTTTGCGCCTGCCCCCAAGCGTGTCGCATCCTTACGCACGCGAATGTATGTTTGCGGATGTCCTAACCGAATCACACCACGCAATCCTCGAGCAAATCTTCAATTAATCCTTGGCCACGGTGTGCTTCTGTGCGTGCCACGTATATAACGCGCGGCACCGTTGGGATGTCCATCGTACGCACACGTTTTCGGCCCTTTGGGCGGTGGGATGGTTAGCGTTGGGGTACGTTTTAATTGTGTTGTCATTGATATTTTTCGGTCACTCGTTTCGCTTATACACCCAAAGGAGACCGTACGTGGGCAAGGTATCGCCGAGCGGAAAAAAGGTATTCGTTGGGAGTTTAATTCCTGTAGTGCCTTTGCTTAATGATGTCGCTTAATGATTTCGAGCGAAGGGTTTCAATTTCGATTAGGATGACCGAACAAAATGAGTTTTATGATTTTTTCGTTGTTGTAATTATTACTTAATTCCTTAGAGATTTGTTTGGGGGACTTTTTTGCAGAATTAAAAAGAGGACATTAAACAGGAAGGGCATTGGATACAGTGTGTTCCGTAATAGTATAGCGGCACCGATTTTTTCCCTATAAACAAGATATTTAATTTCGCAAATGTTTGAACTGTTTGAAAAAAAAACCGAAAACTGTGAAAAACAACCAAGAGTACCAAGGAATAAGTTTAAAAGCAAATGTGTCCCAAAATGCAACTTTAAATTGAATAACGGGTAAAACAACATACATTGATATATAATTACACGAAGGAAGTTTGAATAGCCCGAGGACTCTTCCTCTTCATTCCCCAAAAGTACACCAAGCTCACATTTCGACTAGGTACTCGGCCGAATGTACCACTTTATCACAGTCTGATGAGGTCTTATTCTAATTTAGTTAAAGTACAGTATGTTTGATCCTTTTGTAGCACAGTGTATGAGTATCTGATATTTAGAATTGGATTGTTCTAACAAACATGACTGTTTGTTTCTGACCATTTTATCCAATATCTGCAACCTTCTGTGGTCGTTAGATCGGGACGTTCAAGGTATTTTTTTGTTTCTTCAAGCCATCCCGCTGGAAGAATAAGTTGCGTGATTCAATTATAGTCGTCTCTACACGCAGAACATGTTTCGCTTGTCTAGCTAACAAGCTGGCAAATAAAAGCGAATCCCTTTTTTTCCAGTGGGTAATGAAATCAGCGTCGGAAGCCTCCATGTTCCAAGGGCGCAATTTCCCACCGGGGGGAGACCAATGAGACCAATTCGGCCCTTCCCGTATGTGCGATGTGTGCAGTATGTCGCACTTCAGTTCGCTACTTCCAATTTCAATTTCAATTCCGAATCGGTATGCTTTTTGTGTGTTTTTTTGTTTTGTTGGCTTCCATTTGGGTTGCATTGCCCGGGCCCGGATGACTCGGTTTTCGCTTTTGTTTTATCGACCGTGTGTGCACTGAAATCTTCCGCATACTGTGTGTGAGTGTATCTTAGCGAAATCTTCCACCAAATGTTTGCTTGCTTACTGGGGAATTTGTTTTGTGTTGTTGTCTCTGTACCTTTCTCTATTCTATCATTTCCTAAATACGAGCCGTTCAGTATGCCGGTGCGGTACGGTGAATTACGTGAGGTGAATAATTTTTTCGCCGGCACGACGACAAACATCTCAACAGCGGTCGGATGACGCTTTCCTTTTTCGCGCCGGGTAGCGCCCACAGCCCCATTTCCGCGCAAATCGGAAGGACACCCAGCGTTGTGTGTTTTCGTTCCCGTTTCGGGGAGGATTTATTATTGCTTTCAGGTTTTTGGGCTAACGGCTAAAGGCCACCGTGCGTTGTCCGTGCAACAGCAGCCGCGATGTATAAATTATGGCGATGGCAGAAGGGGCATCCATTGATTGCTGGCGTCGTTATTATTGCCCAACCCGCCCCACCCGTCGTTGGAAAGCATTTATTTGACAGATGTGCAATGCATGTGAAGTGGAAAGTGTTTTCGTACTCTTTTAGCAGAATAATGTTGTTCGCGCGGTTGGGAAAGTAAATCAACTGCCATATCTGCTGGACACAGTTGCAGCAGGTTTTTCGTTTTGTTAAATTTAATTTCAGTACAAAAGAATTTTTCAATTTGCTATAAATTGACGTAACAATCTTTTATATTCAATTTTATTTCCATAATTTTAAATAAATTTTAAACAAACTCGATCTTATTAAACTCATCTTAAAGTTAACCAGGCAAATTGCCATTCAATATTTTTGTCACCAACTAAATAAGAAGTTAGTCATTGTAGAAAACGTCATTCAAACATATTTAAATTGTCTCCAACATGCTGATCGTATATCGCCACTAGACGTGCTTATAACAATTCCCATTTTTTTTCGCTTCCATTTCTAACAGCGCTAATGTTTTACTTGCGTTTAATAGCAATATTTCACTGTATTTTACGAGCAACATAAAATAGTCCCTTTTACATGCAGAATCAATCTACCCGCCCGATTGTGTGGCAGCGTGACAGTAAACAATCAACGGATGGATCAACGTTTGTGGTGCGGAAGCTAATCTGCACATTAACCAAAACTGGCGCGTACTAAAACACGGCCGAGCTTACGCTGGCCTTCGCGATGCGCAACACGTACCACGTGTCTAAGCGACACGCGGTGGAGGGCCACTCTTTATTTATTAATATTCCTGTCCTCCTACGCAATTAGCATAAGGATTGAAACTTTGCCCGCTTTTGATGTGACCATTTTTATTTTGTTTGCTGTGTGTTTGTGTGTGTGTGTGTGTCACTACCACAAACGCATCAAACCGTTCACTTCCGCATACTATTAGAGCGTGCCAGGGGGGCCACCCTTCTTCGGCACACTTCAAAAGGGCTCGCTGTGCTTGACGTGCCGTTCGAACCATCATCATCACCAATCACACAAAACGGTAGCGCACGGCGAGCAGTGACCGACACAGAGCTTTGACCATGCAGAAGCACGCTCTGCACTGGGGTAGCGTACGACGCGTTCTCCACCATTCTCCAACGAGTTCACGCTTTTCACCTCGTCCCATCCCTTGTGTCATGTTTTTTTTTTATTTGCTCCCATCTCATCAAGTGAGCCCTTCGCTTACGCACCACAACGCGCGCATCACTGGAATGTTAAGCATTCGAGCAGATTCGACGGAGATTCCATCTTTTGCCTGTACGCACACCATTCATAGCTGGGGAAGCCATGAAGCCGAACATACACACTCCACTCCACTCGATTGAACATTGTTCCTCCCCCCGGTGTTGCACACCACTGTCATCTCCTCCGGCCAGCCACCCACATTTCCACGGGTGACTAATTATCGGTAATAAAAAATTATGACACCGAAAACGTTGGGCAGCCAATGGACGACAAAAAGGGCAAAAGGGTAATGATGTTCTGGAGTACTTTTGGTCGTTGTTGCTGTTATTGACTTCCCTGTCTTCTCAGACACTGTCATGTCTGACACACTCAGCGCATTCTGCTGCTGCTGTCGATGGTGGCGACCATGAAAAACCGAGCACAACCGCCTACGCGCAACTTAGTTGCGTGGCCGCAAAACCTTTTGCCATAGCGGCGGCGATGGTTGGCGAGCTCTGGCCAAGGGACCCGCGGCATATGATCGGTTACGGACGTGTACTAGCTTGGGGGATAGCATCCAAAACTGGCAGGCTCGTTTTATGTTTACGATTATGATTATGCGCCTTCCCTCCTTTTTTTCTTCTTGCGCCTCGATCATCTTCGTCAACGATTGGTAAGCGCCCTTAATTGAAGTTGTGACATTTAAAGCTTCCACGCTCGGTTAAGCGGAGCTCACACACAAAATTAAACAAAACTAATAGCCCTTAGTGGCACTCCATGAAAGGCTTGGCCGAACGTTACGAACGCCTAATGGTTATATCTGGCGCGCGATAGATAGGTTTATTGCATCGTTTCGGAAACGATACAATTTACCCACTTGAAGATTTGTTTAAATTGATTTACCAAATAAACAAAATAAAGAGGAAATTCCCATAGTTGGAGCGACCTTGCCAGCTGCCACACGTGTTACAGCACAGCACAGAACAAATTTGAACGTAATCTAATCACCTTGACAAACTGTATCCTAAACGTCTCCCCTCGGATCCCAGGATCAACTAGTTGATCGTTTTTGCTCTAGCAAACAGCGCACCGTTTAGCGAGCCGGTGTTATCTGCGAGAGTACACTCCAACAAAACCAGCTCCGTCGTTGCGGGATCGAGGAAAAGTTTAAATTTAAAGCAAACGCAACCATACGCAACTTTATCGGCAATAGCGTCAACAAATTGCTCCCAACGCTGGCGTTCAATTATTAGAACTCCGCAGGTTTAGGTGCCCTCTCGCGCATCTTGTTTGGCTGTGGGCCTTTTCGATGGAGCAGCAAGAAGTGCCTTCGAGCAAACACTTGCGAAACACCTGGCACGTTGTGTGTTTGTTCCACGAAACTACACACACACACACACACACACACACGCACGGAAGTACACTTGCAAACAAATTACCGTGGCTCATTAGCTGAGTAACTGCTCGAAAGCCGTCTCCGGCTGAGACATTCGACGCGGGAACAGGTGTCTTGCGAGAAGGAACACGATAGTTTAACCTTAACTATATACATATATCCACAGACAAACACCGACAAGCACCGACCACAGATAGTGGCTGCGAGCTTATTATCCATGTCGCATCGGTGTGGCCGGAACTGATGCAGCCAGCTCTCATCACACAAGCCGTAAATAGGGCCTTTTCACGCAAAACCCTACGCGATGGGCCGATGTGTTTGCACGCTCGTGGTGCTTGTGGTTGGGCTGTAAAATCCCAAACACCGAACCGGCGCATGTCTTCCACACGAGGGCGAAGCTCTGAAGTGAGCCAATGTTTGCCGAGTTTCATTTTGCATCCTCGCTGAATACGGAAAGCTTTACACGATCGTTCGGCGCTGATAATAACGACAAACCCGTGATGTCCCTGCAACACTATCTGGATCAACCTTCTAGCGGTAACTACAGATAAGTGGTTGCCGGTCGAACTTCCTACCTTAAGGCCTGTTGTTTGATTGTTAGCATAAGGCCACGGACAGTTGGTGCGGACCGAGAGTCTACTTGGACACCTTACCCTGACACTCAGCTCGTCGGAACAGGTTTTAATGACAAAAATACCAACCGACGACTTCACCAACGAATTCTGCTTCTTCGATGTTCTTCAATACTCCAATTTAAAAACGCTCCCCACGACGAATCAGACAGACAAAAGACGTCTACAGCTGGTGCGGGAGATCTCGCATGGGACAGGTGGTACAGTTGCTTCCCCCCCAAAAAAAAAACTGTTTTTGCCACTACGCCCAACTCCAATTGAGTGCCTACGGTGGATGCCAAACGGTGCGCGCACCCGCCCGCTCCGGAGCAAAGTGCCTAATTAAGCGAGTAAATAATTCTGACAGCCGGCGTTGGGAACGGAACCGGCCAAGGCAGGCGTGGGAATGGTCGCGTTCGAGAATTGACCTGGTCCCGGTGTTTACATTGCGAGTCAGCGCTAATCTGACAGGTTCGAGCAGCAGCGTGAAGTGAAATGAGCCGTCTTCGCCGTGGTCGTGAGAAGAGAACCAGCCACTCTTCCTTCGCACGGCCTATAGCGTCCCCAGCGTCTCTGAAGGGAAACCTGTCAATCAAAACGGTTGGTTCCCGTCGTGCAGAATTCCCTTCATTCGGGGAGCTGAGCGGTTTGGTCAAAATTAGGCTCCGCTCGTCGCGTGTCTGCGTGGTCACTGTTTCGGTTGATTCAAAGAAGGGATTAAATATCGATTCTTAAGCATAATTACCACGGCCCCGAGGAATGGTGAGCTTTGCTCTTTTGCAAGATCTCGCGTTGTGCTCGCTTGAATAGCTGGAACAATGCGTTCCCTTTCAATTCTGCATCACTCAAAAACCCGGGCAAAATCGTACGCGACGATCATTTTTCACTCGCCGGCCGGTCGAGGGAAGCAAATTATGCCAATTATTATCTTAATAAATTACACCTTGCCGAAAACCGTCCGCCTACCCTCGAGTGCACTGTGCGAGTTCCATTCCATCGCGACCTGTCACACAGCTGCTGTGTGCTGTAAGCGAAACAGCAGTTGGCAACAAGCTCATTAAAGGGAGTGTGGTGCGGCACTGACCGGACCGGAATGATTGATTGACGCGCCCCTAGTACGCTAGCAAAGATGACGATTCGGAATGCACGAAACTCGTGCTGGCTGGCCCCGTATGATCTGTCCCCTTATCCCAGTAACACACCTGTATCAATCACATCGCAGTTCCCAAAAACTGAACGATAAATTGACCACAAGGAACGTAACGCAACCAGCGTGCTTTGATCGACTAATTCTACCAAACCTAGCGGCAGAGAACCGATACACTTGGATTTTACTTCATCGCAAACTTCATCCTGATCGGTAATCAAACTCCTACCGTTTGCCGGCGTGGTGGTGCGAGTCGCTGTCATGTTGAAGGATTCCGGCTCTCAAACGTGTTCCGCATTCGTTCGTGTTCGGTCGTGGTTTTTCTTCAGAACCCTTCGATTCTGTACTGGAGCGTGTGTCGATATCAGACGGAAACCGTTGCTGACGGGTTGATGAAAAGTTCCCATCAAGGATAGAAATTGATTTTTACGTACTCGTCGATCCCGACGCTGAGAGAAAACACACATGCAGTGAAAAACCAAGCAGCAAATAAAAAAAAAAACATACTGCCCAGAGTTAGGAAGCAGTAACGCCATCCAAATGCTCTATGTGCAAGTGGATCGACCGACCGAACCCGAACGGCAACCTACTTTTTTGCCCACTTCTGGCCTACCTTTTCGGGCTCACGGGCACGAGTGGCAGGAATATTTCAGGCTGCTGTGATAATAGCACTCGTTAGCGTTTGTGTGCCCGATGTGGAGTGTACGGGTTCGCCCGGCGAATGGGCAGCGGAAGAACGCGTCCATTTGCTGCTGATGGAAGTTATCCGGCTAGTAACTTGCCCATTTGGAACACGATCCCGGTACGGGACGATTAGATTTCCTTTTTCAACCTCCTCCAGCAGATGCGGCCAGCTGGGATGAGCACAACAGAGGCTGCTGTGCCTGGAGTAGTCAGCGCTGAGAGCAAGTTTTTCGACTGTTTTCAACACTTTTGCAGCAAGAACTCAGTATGGTCTCAGCAGCACCTTCGTGTCATCCGGTTGCATGGTAACGTGCGTTGGACCGTTCCAATAGCAACGGAACGGTATGCGTTCGTGATGATTGTTTCGTAGCATGCTATTTTTTTTTGCATCAAGTTTACATGCGATACGATGTTGTAAAACATACTTCTAATCGTTGTTATTTGTTTGTTACTACAATACAGAAGTATATAATTATAGTTTTAGAAGATAACCATATTTTATTTCTGATGTTGACTCCAAATCTTTTTTTACGAGAGTTTTTAAAATTGAAAAACACAGTTTTAACTATTTCTAGATACTTTTCATGTTGCACTGCAATGTGTAGATTTGGAATCTTTTCACCTTTTTTAAAAATTTTAAAAATGAAATAATTAGTAATCTTTATTTTAAAATACTTATGTACAGTTTTGTTTAATATTCACTATAAAAAAACTTCCAATTATACAAAAATCAACATAAAACCAACGTTTGTAAAACCACTCCACCTTTATTTTACACCAAAATGCACAAAAAAATAATCCTCTAAATGAGGAATTTATTTTTATTGGTCAATAAATGTTAATTCCACTCCCGATCAAACTTTCTCATCGCGCTCTGTCTATTAAAAGCATAAGCAAACGATGCCCCCAAGCCAAGATTATCGCCAAGAATTCTTCGCAATTCCGACACCTCCTTGGTCTCCTAGCTCCCCATCCCCTCCCACCAACCAACAGCACGGCGTTGTGCAGTTTTTGCATGTTTTGATGTTAAATCGACCGCACCGAAACGGAAATTAAATCAGGAATGGCAAAAAAAGCGCCCCCAAACCGTACCGCTCATCCCAACGGCACACACACCAAAAAGTGGGCGAAAGCGAATCAAATTAATTGCATTTTAATGATCGCGAGATCGCACACCGTCGCCGTCGTTCGTGGGACGAGCTACCATCGGCAAGGAACGGTGGAGGTGCTTTAAAGAAAACTAGCAACAAAGCAAAAAGCAGACATTTCGAACAAAAAAAAACTTCTCCCAAATAAAAAAAACAAGGGAAAGGGAAGGGCGAACAAGAGCGGGTGGACCGAAGGTAAGACGAATGCGGGTCAAATTTTGTTGCCATTTCGGTGACCGCAGTGCTATAGAGCAGAGAAATGAGTATCTGCAAGATGTTGGCTGCACTCTCGCGTGGTAAAAGCAATTCCTGTTTCATTTTACACCGAGGTTTGCGTTCGTTTCATGCTGGAAGGTTTGTGGATAGGTAAGGTTCTGGCAATGCTCCCGGGACACCCGGGAGTAAAAACTAATTACACCGTTTTGCTCCGAAGAGGCATTTAATTTCCAACCCCCGTGGGTGTGTACTTTGTTGCACTCTGTGTTTTTGGGATGGATTATTTGGGGTTTCGTTCGTTTTAATTCCTTTTTTTATACTTTCGCTGAATGCTGGGTTTCCGTTACCGTTGCTCTGGAAGGTAAATCTTTCTACAATCTTCATAGCGCAGAAAGCAGAAAACATGCGCCCCTAACTGCAATCGGGACCAACACTCTTAAGGGCTTAATTTTTTGTTTTATTCTTTGAACGTACAGTAAAAGGGCTTTGCCACTAAACACCCCATACATACATCTTTTGCACTGTTTTGCGAGTTATTTCATTTAATATAGGTAAATAAATGCACCTTCCGAATGGAATGTTCCTTTAGCGCACATTAAGCACTGCCATTGGGTGCTGGATTCAACTCCACAAGCTTCAGAAGAAAGAGTGTTGTTTGCTCTTTTAAAAACCTGATAGCCCTAACAATGTGTACCAGACACCAGACACGCTCGAAAAAAAAAATGGCCCAACCATATTGTTCCATGCCAGTGTGGCAGGCTCGAAAGGTAAGTAAAGAAAAAGTGCTCACCAAAGCACAAAAAAAAGTTTGCTTTTGCCACGCGGGCAGCATAATTAAAACCCGACAAATGGACAAAGAAAAGATTAATGGTGCATTTCTGCAGCCCCGGCCGGTGCATCGAGCTGCAAACTCATGCGCCCGTGTGAAGCTCACCTGTTTTCGCTCGTTAGTTCTGGCAACTGGGCCGTACATGGTTCCCGTTTTTTATCACAACATTTGCGCTTGCTTGCACGCTGCATTTGTGGTGCAAAGTTTAACATGTTTGGTCGGCTTCCCAAGAATTAGAAGCAATGCTGACAAAGAGCAGATTACGAGTGTGCTGAGTTTTAGCGAGAAGAAAAACATGATAAACTGTTTTGCATGAGCATAAGTTTTTCCTTTCTTTTTTTTTTTTTCAAAATTTAAATTAATTAGTAACGTTCATTATTTCCACATTCACAGGTATAAGATGTAATGGAATGTAAATTTAGTATATTTAATTCTCACATAAAAAAATGGTTGGTAAGCGAGAAACGTAAACTATATATTATCCACCATCCAACCATGCAGTGATCGTACTTTCAAGCAGATCGGATGTCTCTGCTCTCACACTGACACTAATGGTTTCAAGTGGTGGTGAAAGGAAATTCAAACAAAATTACATTCCAAGTGCATCTTGTGCTCACATACACCCAGACTCGTTCCCTCAACCCGCTTACAATGAGCTACATTTAACGTTAAAACATTGGCCCTTTGCCAAGCAAAAACACCCCGACCGCTCTAGGGTTACCGTGTCGTCGTGGTCGGTTCCGTTGACGACCGTTTGACGCTAATATACCGGGCAGGGTGGCTAATAAATCATTTCTTTAAAACGTATCCACCTCACACAGTATCTCGGCCACACTCCAGGGCACACACACACGGAGTACCGTAGCGTTTGCACTATTTTTTATCTCTCCTTCTCTCTCTCTCTTCTACTTCAAACATCATCAAAACTATATGCTAAAAAATAATAAATGCGAAAAGGGGAAAAAAAACTAGCGAAAAGGTTTGTGCTGAAATTGAAACGAAACAGCCAATTAACAAGTCGTCAAGCTTCGTGCAAACAAGGTGCACTATTCTGCCACGACAGCCCACCATACTACTACCTCTTTTGACATGGCCTACCACGCCTCTGGGGATGACCAAGGTAGTGGTGTTGGCTGTTGGCTGTTCGGTTGCGTTACGGCTATTTTGCGTCCTATTAGGCACTTGCTGTTAATCGATCGTATCACACATCGCAAGATGGTAGCAACAGTCCGTTAGCAGCAATGTGTGCTTGTTGATAATCACAACACCACCGTTGATGCCCACCCGAGGAGCATCAAGTGCAGATGAAACGTGATAATGTCATCAAAAATGGTTGCATAAGATTTTTATAACTCTTGTGCTTTATGTAAGAATTTAAGCGTTTCTAGAAATATATTGAATAAATGAATTCCAAGAGCCATAAGACGCCTGCTGAAATAATAGCGTAACGTCGAGATTCGAACCTGTGTCTTCCGCTGTAGAAGATCGCAAACATTGACACACGACCGTTGAACCATCTTGTTTTTGAGGAGTTACACAGTAAATTTAAATGTTCAAACTCAGAGTCAAGCACAAAACGTATGAAATAGACTCATTTTGCCAATTGCTTAAGCGTGATCGTTACGATATATTTAATAAAGTTTTGTACACACATTTCTGCGTCGCTTTTCAAGATGTTTGCCCAATCAATAACTAATATTAAATTCATTTTCTTCCAATACTCTCATACCACCCGTAATGAAACAGAACTGTCAATCGATGTGCAGTTATGCTATCGAAGTGTAATTCTCACGCCATTCTGGCACATTGATGTGTGTAACGCTCCTCAAGTTCTAGCGTTGTTTGCGTCCCGTACACCAAGCAAACGCTCGCCTGTCTCGTCATCCAGCCGGTCGGCGCGAACAAAAACCGGTCGGGGAGACTGGCGAGCAGCAGCAGCAAGAGGTTAATTAGAGCGTAATTAAATTGTATAACACCGTGGCATCCGTGCGGGATCGCCGTGTGGTACGAGCGGACCAACCGCACCATCCAAGGGAGAAGCACAGGAATGTGCAGTAATAGTCAACCACTCCACTGGATCACTGGAGAAATGCATGCAAGTGCAATCAGCTGACTGACGCACGCTCGCGTCATGTACCTCCTGCACCGAGATGAAGCCATATTACAACGGGGACGCGAGTCTTGGGGGAAGCTAAAGCTAAAGGCTGTCAAGAACACGGTTGGTCGTGTTAGTATGCACCACACACGACAGAAAAACATGCGTACTACAACACGAGCAGCAGAAGAGCAAGAACTGGAAGCAAGTTCAAGACTTGTGGCGAACATCTGTAGAAATATCCGCCGTCCAATATTCCGTTCAACCGGCTTGACGGTTGCCGGCGACTTGGTTTTTGCGATCGAACACAAACTCAGCACAAACAGGCCAACCACCAACCGTCAACCGCTGATTTTGGCAAGCGTGCGGGTATTTGCACTTGCACGTTATAGTATTATTATTACCTTCATCACTACCACCAGCAGGTTTGGAATGTCAGTGTCAGGAAATGTGCAACGCCACGGTTCCTGCTGCCAACACCCGACTCAAAGTCCAAAGTCTTCCATTCCGGACGTCAGCTGTAACACATCAAACGTTCGTTCCTCCACACAGCAATGTGTTTCATTGGTATGTGTGTGTGTGTGTATCAGTGTGGATCGAATTACGACCAGATGGAAATCTTTCGATCGAGTCAAAAAGTTGGTTCCACTCCACTCCGCAGCACGTGTTTACCTTCACCCACTGGTTGCGGTGGAAGGTGTGGACGTTTTATTGCAAAGCTAGGCCACAATATAATCTCGCCTTTCCATTCGTCACCCTGTTGTGGTGTCGCCGGCTATAACTGCTGCGAATGCTGTTTATGGCTATTGCACTGCGAGGTTTTAAATATAAATCACCAAACACAAGCACAGCAACGGGGCGCTTTTTGTTGTTGCAAAAAAGCAGAATCGCGGTTTGTTGGCGATATTGGTGGTGAGGATGTGTTAATCGCTCCCGAAGTCGTTCGTCATTGCCATCGAGATGTGCCATTGGATGATATGGATTGATTTGGACGACTTGCTGACAGGGTAATAAATTGCATAATGTAGCCATTTGCATTGCAAGGGTTTCTTTAATGGGCAGAATTGCTTGCGTTTGGACGCACGGCCAACGGGGATCTCGCTGAGGCGTTCAGGTGGCACCGGGTGGTACTGTCATGTAATGATCATACACTGTTGTGGGTTGCGGTTGTACCAAGCTTCAGTCGGGTCGCGCCGATAGTATCGCAATGATTAGACCACTAACTGCGTCGTCCCAATCGTCGGGGAAACCAAACGCCAACATGTCTCCGATCGATTGCACCAGACAACCCACGATACCACGAGCGATTGGCGTCGTACTACACCGTGACATGTTCGGTTGATGACTTTCCCGATCAATCCCATTTTGGAGGGCGGGGGTGGGGGAAGGGAGTAGATGGGCCCCAGTAGAATCACCGTTTCGCAACTACGGCCATCTTCTACTCCATATTGGGTCATAGAAGAAATGGAGGAGTACACACCGTGATTGCCACTCGCGCAAGAGTGCGTTATCACAGCTGTCAAAACAATAACACGATAAAAACGGACGCGCGCGACATACGCGACACATCGTACACGCAATTTGGGTTTTCCGTCTCGTGTCTCGCGTGGCCAGCAGCCAGAATTTGGGTTGCTGTGCTGCCTTCCCTACAACCCAAAACATCATCCAACAGGTAGGATCGCTAGCACCGTTTTATCGTAACACTTTGCACAGTCGTTGTTGACCTAACCCGTCACACAACCATCCATCCGTCGCCCCGACGTGCCCCGCGCCCCGGCTTGCTAAACCAACTTCGCAAAACTTTGGTGACAAATATTTGCCATTGAAATTCTTCACATTTTTGCACCTCCCCCCATAGCTTTAGGTCGGGTTTTTTTTTTTGTTTTGTTTTTGGTGTGACTAGGGCTTTTGGGACGCGCACAGCCGAGCGGACAGGCTGTTTTATGTGCCTGTATTGTCAGTGTGACATGGTGATACTGCACGCAAGTGGATGAGTTTGCTGTAAGGTGATGTACAAGTTGTACGCATTAATTAATCAACTTGGTGAATAATTCCCCGAATTCCACGCTCAGTTGCGTCCTCTTTCTTCAAGTTGTTCAACAAGCGATCATTGCGATCGTACTTGCGCTAATAAACTTGTGTGTTTATTTATTACCATCATGCACCCCGCTGGCGAAGGTCTTAACAATCTGCCCGAATGCAATAGAAATGTTCGACGCTTAATGTGCAATTTCAATTGTGCCATATTCTCAAACCCCTAATTTAGAATTCAACACAAACATTGTGCCTCGTTCCACAGTCCAAGGTTGCGCAGATGTTCTCTCTCTCATTCTCTCTCCTCTTTCTCTCTCTCTCTCTCTCTCTCTCTTTCCTTCTCTCTGCAAGACCCATTTAAATGTGATCAATGCAACTCTTTTCCTGCTTGACACACTTTCCTGTATATGTTGAATATGCGTTCAATATTTTTGATTGAGTTATTCGATATCATCAATATTCGTCGCTTGCCGTCCTCGCCGTGGTCCCACCTCCGATATGACTAAATCGTTCCCGTCCGGTCCACGGCGTTGATGAAACGGCTCGTAAAGCGTTTATTTTTATTGCTTTTTTCGAACACAAATGGCGCGTAGAGCACTACGCAGAGCGTCACCGATCGACGCCACCGATATCGCCACGATTGCTGTGCGATACTCCAGAAACTCACCCCAATCACTCCCACCATAATGCTCCCCACACTCTCCTTTCGCACCCCCTGCTAATATGACAGCTAACCTTTTTTTTTCACACGAAACACACAGTGGAATTGGCACGGTAAACAAATCCTCCCGACTCTATATGGGAAGGTACTACAATCTGATTCTTTTCTACTTTTTGCTGAGACGATTTAGAATGCTCTTTTCACTGTTCGCCGCGATTCATTTGCATGCCAGCGTGTGTCCAGATCGGATCCGCCACACTAGCCGGCGGCGCCATTGACTCATCATGCGCGCGCCTGACAGGTCGGCGACAGTTTGTTTGTTTTGATAGTTGTGGTTCATCTTGAACGTTGGCGGCCGTTCGTCACGGCAAGAGCTGGAACTTTGTACGTCCGTCCGATCAGCGTTTTCAGCGATATGAAGAACAAACCTGATATAAAAGGGTGTCGTAAAAGTGGCCACATCTTCGTACGACGAGCATAGACCGGCACTTCTTACTAATAATAAAAAAAACCCTCCGACCGGGTGTACCAGAGGTCTGGGCCGCTGCTAGAGATATCCGAAAAGATGCAAATGTCTTTTTACGATTCCTACCAGTTGAATGACCGCCAGTTGACGTTGCCGTTTTTGGCTTTATTATTATAACACACTTTCCTGCCCGGATGATGAGATGAACCACCGCCATTTAACACAAATGCAAATCGGTGTGTGTGTGTGTGTGTGTGTGTGTATTTTTTAAGGGTGGCTTTTTCAAACGCTGATTTGTGTTTAGACAAGCGGGCTAACGGTGTGTGAGAGAACTTAACCTACTTTTACGGTGAGATGTTTTTGTTTTTTATTTTTGATGACACGGTAAGTAGGACACTTTTTTAAGTTTAACACAACGCATACAAAAACCACCTGTTTTTGTAGCCTTAATGTGTTAAATGTCTTCCAAGTGTCTACTAAACGTTGGCCAAATTTCATAACATACTATGTTGCAACGATACAGGTCAAAAAGATGAGGATTTCAAACGTAATTACGTCGTTAAGACGATGTAGACGATGTGTATTTGTATAATTTATCATAAAGTTTAATGAATTTTTTTGCAAAAAATTACGCTCGATATTGGCGAATTTAAGAATTTTAGGTCTAGCAAACATAATTTCATAAATATATCGTATATCGTAGCGCAAAGGTACGATAAATAGTTGGTCCGCAATGTTGGTTCGATAAAAACTGTGAATTTCGTCGGGTTTTTAACAATTGATTGGAACAATTGGAATTAGAAACCCACGGAAAACATCTATAGAAAAAGGAATATTCGCTTTTCGCAAAAATGGTTTTACAACGCTGATTCACAAAATCATACACAAATATTGAGAAAATCGACTTGTTTTCAGCCTGCTTGTATGAATCTTTTGACAGATAAATTGATGCGCATTCGTTGAAATTTATGATAAATTTTATTATTTTTAATATTTTTGTGGTATCTGCAATATTACTCAAGATGCAAGTGATCAGTAATCAGTGATCAGTCAGTGTAGCCCAATAATCATTTGTGTCCAACCTGCAGTAGTGTACTACCCCCTTAAGATTCTCCAGTTCATCTGTAGAGAAACATATTTTAATTGTGGAAGTTTTGTTATGATTTTTTTTTATTTATGTTAAAACGGCCTGGCCGTATTAGACTAATTTTTACCACGTAGTAGACTAGTCAGACCGTGCTACGAGGGGACGGTTCGAATGGGATTTGAACTCGGTCCGGTCGTGTTAGGAACCTAACACCGTTGTCAAATACACCACCGGGCCTCCCCTATGTTATGAATTTTAATTTTGAATGAATGTTAATGTGCTGTAAACATTTTGATATTGAATATGCTTATGTTAAGATCAATGTTTTTTTGAATATTTCCATTGCAACATTCCCTTTTATATAATTCTTCCATTCTATAAATTTTCTTGGTAGTTACAATTGACTTATTTAATTTATTTACACCATTAAAATGCCACCCACAAAACTCTACCCCACACACGCAAAGGCCCATGATAAGAATTAATTTTCAAACGATCCTTCCCCGAAGGCACTCGACAAGGGGGTTAAGCAAAGAAGTGATGAAACGTAAAAAGCAACTTGTTAAAATCTCCCTTCTAGTGGAAAGTGATGAAGAATTCTGGCTGATTTCTCGTCATTTTTTTTCTATTTGCTCCCTCCCCAATGACAAATGAAGTTACGATCCCCATAAAAAGCAACACAGCGGTAAAGGGCCACGTTGACTATTTGTAGGAGCATTTTTCTTTCCTTTCTATCACTGTTGAGCTTGAGCCGGGAATGACAGAAACAATTATTATCGTTCGCAAAAAAAGCCGTAGGCGCAATGAGCTTTATGTTTGTTTGTTGCTGCCCGTTGGCCCAACGGCTTTTTGGGATAATTATCCGATTATTACTCTCCGCCCTTGGGGAGAGACACTGGAACTGCCTGATGATGATGCTGATGACGCATGTAAAGGTATCTTTATTGGGCCTAATAATTTATTCATTTGTTTTCTCTCTCTCTCTCTCTGTTTGTCTTTACAGGTAATTACTTTTTATGCTTCATCTGGTGATGTACGTTTCTACTTTTCTTTCCCAAAACTGTAAAAGTAAGTAAAAGCGATCGCAATGTTGTGTTGCAAAAATTTAGAGTAAGTAATGCAAACTGTTTTTGGATGAATTTAATTCACCTTCCCTGAAGAAATAATCCCCTTACATGTCATTGACACACACGGAGAGCGTGGACGAAATTAAACCAAAATGGTATAGAATGTTTAAAATAGATCTCCGAAACTCATCCCACTGGCTATTTTGTTTTTTCCTTGTCAGTAACTCTGTTACCTTTCTGGTAAAGGAGGGCCCGTATGAGAAATGGCTACAATTGGCAACATTTTTCACATTCCATTTGCGAACGCAACTCGACAAACAGCAGGCGCTACGCGAACACGGGCCTGTCGGACAGACAGATAATTCAAGATGCAATTAGTTTTATCGTAACACTCCGCAAAGGAAGAGAACGATCGACTGCCGAAAGGAATCGTGCAGACGTTGCCGCCGGCGCTTGCTGCAATCGGGCATCCAACTTGTCAGAAAGTGAGGTTTGAAAATAAACATTTATCCACCACGCTACAACCCTAATGTAAGGATGGATGGTAAACGATCACGTGTGGTGTGCTGAGATGAGAGCTGTACGTGAAAAGATAGGGCTAAGGGAAAAAGGCAAAATTCACGCAAGATCGATTCCAGTGCACGAGCGCGCACGGTCTAGACGAGTGGTGAACATTCCACTTGACATTCCGGAAGGAATGGATCGGCAATCGGATACCATGTTTGCTGCCCATTTTCGAAACGAGTCGCAATGGGCGGGCAATGGCATCGTAGCGCGCCTGGCGGGTACGGTCTGCTTTGATATTGAAGCGAACAGAATAGAACAGTTCACACAAGCACAAAGCAACAATCAAAAAAAGATCAAACAAATCGTCACCGATGCAACAACGGTCGACAACGGTTGCTGTTTGGTGCAACAATTTTAAATGAGCCGTTAAACGGGCTGTAGCTGACATGTGTGCAGCAGGCACTGAAGACAATAAACCCCCCCCCCCCCCCCTTTGTTAATGCAATTATCATTTTGAAATCATACCTTCTGCAAACTATTTTTAAATGCGATCGCACAAACGCACATCCACCCCAACCGATTTTGTTGTGAGGCGGGATGAAAACAACAAAGACAGCAACAGTTCGTATGCATCATGTACAGTGCGCTCCCGCAACACCAGCTGATCGTGCGCGCTGAGTCGGCAAGATGCGAAAGATCTGCCACCCGATTTGCGTTGTTTACACCCCGTGACAAACCAACCGTGACACACTTACATACGCCGTCACCGGCGGCGTGAACATGCACGAATCTGTTCACGCAGCACGCATCACTCAGGCCGGGCCGCGCGCGCGCTCTTTTCCTTCACGCTGACGTGTCGTGCGCATGCTGGTTGTTTTGATTTGCCACCCATTAAAACCCGTCGCACCTACGCTTCCCACCGCCGGTTCTCCGTCCGCGGGTGAAAGCATCCGAAGGTGATTCGGAATCAGCTGGTCGGTAGTCGGTAGCATCCGAACGAAATAGCATTTCCATACCGTGACGTCAGAGTGTGAGCAATTTTCTTTATGACATCATCGCGGCACGGGTCGAAAGTTTGAAAGGTTTTGCCCTTGTTGCACTCTAAGTCACCTTCACTGTGTTTACCGCCTTCAGCCCCCACACGGTTTTGTTCTCGTCCCTGGGTTTTCAGCATCTGTTGTGCACTGCTGTGAAGATGGCAAGGCGTACCGCTACCAAGCCGTAAGAATGGAGGTGGCCAACGGGTAAACGGGATTTATTTTTAAACAAAACGCAAACCACCGAAAGAAAGCCAAACGCATTAAAATTTCAATAGTCATTTTCCCTGCGAGCGCGCACCGGTTGCGTTTTCGGGCGGGAGTATGAAGGGAAGCTCCCGGACCGTGGACAGGAAATGTGTAGGTTCGTGGAAAGAATATAGTAGCCGGTCTGCAAACGAGCGAAAAAAACCCCCGGCAGAAACGTTGATCAAATGGACGCTTTCACGCCACTGTACCGGGCCATCCGCGCACCGGATGAAAGCTGAATGAAATTCCTTTAACTTCGTTCCGTTTGACGTCACGCGTAAACATTCGTACGCTGGACGATACGCGTAACTACGTAACATGTGTATTCTACTATTTTGTTTTTCTTTTCTTCCTTCACGCAGATGCGTAAAAAGCGAAAGGATTCGTTTACAGTCGATCGGGCCTGGAGGGAACATTTATATTTGATTGCTGTTTGCGTTTGCACGCTAAATGCCATGCATTGTTGTCGAGCGAATTGCTCACGTTTGCTAGTTTTGCTACTTTTTCCAATAAAGTATTTCAACATTTTGAATTGATTAAAGAAATTTCAGCAATGGCAGTCAAACATTGATCAATATTTTTTGCCTGAACAGTGAAGGTCAGTAGAATAGGACTATTTCACAATACGCTTTATTTATATTTACAACACAATATTCGATTCTTTCACGCACTTTTACGAACATTGATGAACGCTTCCCAAGAGCATTTCGTTTCAATGGATTTTGATTTCAAAAGCTCCAATTTTCTTCTAATATGTTTGTTCTTAAGACTGGGAGAATAATAGTTCCTCCATAATGCTGCGTCAATAGTAAGTTAACGATGATTTTCATATTTTTATTTATACAGTTTTCAACTTCAAGGTAACAGAAATATTAAATAATAGTTTCAATACAATTGCAAGGAAAAAAAGAAGTTGTTATTATATTAATATACTTACGAAAATATATCTTCTCAACGTTAAAACATTAATCTTTCTCAATATATTTCAGTTGTGTAAATAAATGGCAAGAATTTGTTTAAAAACTGTATCAATACATGATAATTATAAAAAAAAAAACATTACCAATTTTGAGGTTTAAACATTTTTTTAATTAATGCTCTTATTTCTATAACCATCACTGTATCGTTTTATTACGTTTACTTGATTGATTTTGCTCTTATGCGTTTGAAGATACGTTCTAATTTAAGGCTTTACAAAACATTTATATCATTGTATTTAAAAACATGTTTTGACCATAAAATGTACATCCGAATGGAACTGTTCACCTGCCATATATTTCTGATCCTCGCTTTGGCCTTGAGTTTTTCTTCCTTTTTCATATCGTTCTCTTACGCACTGGGTCCACTTTACTTCACTTCTCCCGCACATAAATTTGCCATTTAATATACTTTATCTCTCAATCCTTTGCTTGCACTCTACCCATCCCATAAACTCACTAAACAATTTACTTACATAAACTGCCACACAACCAACGTTCCGGTGCTTTACTCCTTCCCTTAGCGATGGATTTCCATTGATCGAAAGATGCAATCAAAATTTATCATCGCACTTCATTCGGCTGGAAACGCAGAAGTAGTATTATATCGTTCGAC
>STHB01016494.1:0-12661 GCA_018908115.1 Anopheles rivulorum
GGGGGCAAGAAACAATCCCCGAGCCCGGGGCACATAAATAATAATCTTCCACCGACACTTAAGCCGCGCTTGACTTTTTAACGACGCACGGAATGTGTTGGAAAGGGGCGCATCAATGAACGATTTTGATTGGAACTTCTGGCCGAACGAAAGCATGCACCAGCCACCAGTGCAGGAAGACTTGTGTGGTGACCGGCTGTACATGGCCTGTACGCCACACAAAACCCCCGGCAACATAAACATGCTTGCCTCCTGTGCTGCCCTCGTTTGCCGACCGAACCGACCGAATCGCGAAACGAAACGAGAAACAATAAAGCAACCAGCAAAGCAACAACCCCGTGCTACCAAACATTGCTCCCTCAACCTTTGTGTGTGTGTTTCCCTGCCTGTTTCATCCCCATTCCCATCCCCAGGAAGATGGTGACTCTTCTAGTGGTTTGGGGATTATGTTGAACAGCGAAAGATGACGAATCATTCCGTCAACCGAATGGGAATTGGACGGCTCGAGAGTCAATAGTGAGCATGACAGTCAAATTACTCGGCGGCTTCTACAGTGCCGTATACGATTTGTTTGATAGATGGAAAGAGATAGTTTTCCATATGTGAATTAAAAATTTAATAATTGTACAACAAATAATATTAATTTAATATTTCAAAAAAGCCTTCTCGTAGCTAAAGTTCTTCATTTAATTTAAAAATTTACATATGCAATGTACAGTAAATAACGAAGTAAAATATATTTTTGTTTCACCATTTCTCCCGCACTCTGCAGCACGTCGTAATGCACAATTTGCTGTATGACAAATATTTGACGCACTGTCGGTCGTTCCGACCCGGGCCGACAATTCGCCGAACCGTGCACGTTCAAATAAAATTATTCAATTAATTTATGATTTGTTCATCTCGCTGCCGGTGCACACGAAAACAAAACAAAACAAAACAAAGGAATGCAGTTGGGGCGCGGGACGATTTGTGCCGCCACCTTTAAGCACCAACATTGTGTATATGCACACACACACACACACAGCCAGTAGCGCAACTTATTTTCCGACGATTCTCAAACTCCCATTTATGCTGACGACGCTGCTTCCGCAGCATAATGGCCCTTCATCCCTGGCAAGCAAGCGTCAGCCAGCGGTAGCCGATCTTTGACAGTGACTAGCAGAATTCGATTGCCCTAATCGTATTAAGACAGGTTATCTTGTTAGTGTGGCTTCGTGGAATCATGATGCTGTGCGAGACCATAAAGAGCATGAGTCGCCTTTTATGCGGTATGGTATGGAATGGTGAGAGAATTAAGCAGGAAAAAAACATCAGGAAAAAAAAAACCACTGACGAGATGGAAGGTGTCCGTTGGAGTAATAGCATTTGCTGTTTGTTTGCCAAACATTTTCTTACAAAACACACCGACGATACCCACACACGTCACAACAGTCCGTGTGCCAGTGATTTGAATACTTCCACCAGGCAACCGTTTCCTTAGTTATGAGCGTAATTTTCAATTTTACCAACAAGATATCTTGCACAGATAAGAACGACTGTGTTCTCCAGGAACTTCACCGTTCATCTCGCACACTTCCCGGGCACGCCCGGTAGTTGTTTTAGCAAAAAAGATTACATTCTCTGCACAGAGCAGAGCAGAGGATCTACATATGTTTACATACTGCACACTTCAAAACACGTACCATTATGCTCCGGTCTTCAACTTTCGGGCCCGGTCCCGAAACCCGTTCCGCTGGGTCCACTTCACAATCCGACGGGCGTACTGTGGGTGCTCACTCGTCGTCGGGTTTAAACCACCTCCAAAAGTTACCCACCGAACCATCCGACGACGAAATCTTTCGTCATTATGCTAAAAGCATTCTCTCACACTGCAGCCGAACCGGAGGACATCCCACGATCAATCAAATCCCGCTTTTACACACATCGGGGGAAGGTTTTGCACCCAAACCTGTCGGAAAAAGCGTTTCTAGCACACACACACGCACACGTACGTTCTCCCTCCCTGCTCCGACACCGGAAGCAACTCGTTTTTCCACACCTTTTTCCTGAGAGTTTGTCGGGTTGCTTTTTTGCTCCAGTGTCGGTACTTTACTGCAGGTAACATCCTTGTACGGCCCCTTTTTTTTTGTTTCGGTTTTCCTTGGCTTTGCTTTCCTTTGCACTACTAGCAAAAGGGTATGTGTGACTTACACCTCGAGTGTTTCCATTAGTAGAAATTGATACGCTCACCTAGCTCGCTTTCGCTGCTTAACACAACGACGAAACTAAAGTGGTCTTCTAACGCATTGCCATGTCCTTTCTACCCGAAAAAAAAAGAAAACATGAAGGTGCTACCCAAAATCCATCATTTTCCCAGCCCGAATTGCTTTTTTTAATCATTCAAATAACTTGGCCACGGTGGAAAGTTTCCAATGCCGGAAAAAACCCCCCCACACAGGCAACCGCGTTGGCACACGGCAGGCATCATTCACGCGGCCGCGACCGAACAGGAAGAGTCAAGTGAACGTTCAAATATACTTCCGACGCACGGCTAATGCATCGCCGTTGATGATGATTTCTTTCCCTGACTTTCGGTGTCACTTACGCAAATTAAAGTCAGCATTCGAGGGTTGGAAATGCATCGAAGAAATGAGGACAGTTTTTGACAAAATTTCACATGTTGAGCAAATAAATTCTGCAAATAATACATTGTAACTGACAATCAAACCCAATAAATGTTATCAAACGCTATCAAACGATTATCACTGTTCGGAATGCAAGTAAAAGCTTTTGAGTTTATACTCATAAAAATAACAACATGGTTTATTGGTCTAATGAAATAAATTAATAAAAACATTATTAAAAGCACATTTTTCTTTAAAAAACAATAAAGCTAAACAATTGCATTCCAATAACCATCCCCAAGCCCCAATAAATACAAACTAATAAAATGCATTACGGCGAAACAAAACACTAACTCATAATCCTGTTAGCTACCAAAAACAAACCAATCGTTATTGATAAAGCAACCCAATCACGTATGAGTAACAAAGCAAAGCAAAGCTAAAACAGTATAACCACGATCGACACACAAACAAAAAAAAAAACTCAACTCGATCGTAAACCCAAACTAACGCAGATCCGGACGGACGCACCACTGAGCTTATTCCTGTGCTGGAAATGAATTCAAACCCAACAAAACACTGTTCGCGGTGGGGGGAAACAGTACAGAATTCTATCGCTTGCTGAGAGGCATTGTTCAAAATTTTATTGAATTTCCATTTTTTTCCGTTCCATGCTACCATGTTCGAACACATGTTTAGCGTGCGAACTGCGCGCCATTGGCAGTTGCGTTTCGAAAATTGATTCTGATAATAAAAATTGTCAACCAGTCAGAACTAGCTCCCTTTCTCGCACATACCTTTTTATGTTTCGGAAATGGGATCCCCGAGTTTGGGATGACAAAATTCAATTGTGTGGAGAAAAACAAAGGCGTGAAAGAAAGCAAAGCAGTGGACGAAACAAGAAAAAACAACACACACGTACGAACCTTCACATCCTACACTTCAGCACAAGCAGACGAAATCCGGAACGAAAATCGGAAATAGCTCGTTGGTTAATATTCACTTGGCGCGACACACGTACCCCCTCATCCCCCTCCACCCCTTTTCTTACCACCCCACCTCCCACACCCCCCCCCTCCCTCGAACACAATCGGCTGGGAATGTGTACGAGGTACGAGCGGAAGTACACATTTGAGCGCTGGGCGTATGATTTATGCCGTACATGTTCGCCTGCCCGACCCGATATGCCAATGTTTGGGAGCACCAAAATGTCACAAACGCACGGCAGATGAGCGGTTGTCGAATGCGTGCGTCTCGGTTGCTGTTGGGTGGTGGTTTCGCCTTATTCTCCGCGATGGCACGAACAACTTCAGTCGTCTCCACAGACGGGAAGTTGCACAGACTAAAAACAAAGCTCGGAACAAGATCTTAGGCCCTCGGTACCAAAAGCGATTCACGAAAGGAAGTGAAACACGCACACATAAATATGATCAAATTTACGATCCATCCAGCCTTCGAGAGTCGAGTTTGGCATCCAATCGTCCGGCAGCAGAATCGCTTGGATGGTAACGTTTGAACTTAAAGCAATCCAATCATTTCTGCTTTGCCATACACTTCTTTATTTGTTTGGCGCTGGAGCTGTTGTAAAACGATATAAAAAAAAGCATAATCCTTCTAATGCTCGCATGCAATAAACTGTAAAGACAGAAAAAAGTGCCCAAAATTGCCCACCGAACGAGCAATTAAGCGACTTACACCAGAGCCACATACTTGACCGATTATGGCGACAAAGCCAATGCAATTCCACGGTTCCTTCGTGATTCTTCGCCGTGATAAGAACTTCAGCGCTACAGGAAGGGTTGAGAAAATAAACCCGGTCTGGTACTCCCTCGATCCACCCTTACTGGCACGAAACAGTTGGAACATAACTTTACAGCCGAACGAAAGAAGGTTGAACCGTTGAAGCTTTTACGACACTTCTATTGAGCTGCTTTTATCTCGTGCTGGTACGCTAGTGTCTCGCGAGAATCAGAACGATGATGCATGATGCTATTTAGTGAATCCTCTAATTCACGTAATTAACAACTTTCAGCAACAAGCATGTATTCCATTTGGTAGAAACGGTTTAAACGAACAACTTTTAATTAGAAACTTCAGAAACAAATGAGTAACCAACCTTGAGTTTTTTGGCTGGGAAATGCAATTCTGACAGGCTGCTTCAACATTCATTTATCAGATGCAGTTCCATATCTAATAACCAAAAAAAAACACTTATACATCTTTGATGTATTTTATAGTTGACGCCACCCTTTACCAAGCATAAAACCCGGCATCTATCTCCTTTTTTCTGTAAATTTTATGACACGAAAAATAAATTGATTTTCCGGAAAACGAGCTTGAATTGGGAGCATAATTTTCCGCGCTTTTATCATGCCATATCACTCTCAGTGGTTTTCCCTCTGCTTGCCACAGCACAAAACAAACATCGATCGGCAAAGATGAAAAGAAACCAACCACCACGAGGAGTGCAGCATAAATTATCACCGCTATCGTACCGCGGGCGTTGCGCTTTGATAAAAGCTTCCCCCGCTCGTACGCTGTGTCGGGATGGGTTGTTTGATTTTTGTTTGGTTGCAGGCGCCAAATAACCAGCAACAAGGCATCGCCCGATCCCCCGGGTTTGTCGGTATAAAGGGGTAAACACAGCAGTTGTTGGGTGGGTGAGGCGGGAGGGGAACGGTGGGTGTTGACCACATGGCAGGTGGATGTGATTTTCGGCTTTTGGACGTCGGGTCAACAACAAAAAAAAAAAAGCTCATGATGTTCAATAAATGGGTGTTCCGGGAAATGGAATTGCATGGCGGTGGGCGCAAACATCACATCACACCCACCGAACTGGAGGCTTTATTATGAGTTCATTATTAATTATTTGGAGATTTTTTTCGGCTAGTCATGTTACGCTACTAGGTTTTAGCATAAATAAAAGTTATATGAAAATTATATGAAATATAAAATTATTATTTGTTTAATTCTTTGATTCTTAAATAAGAAATGGATTATTGAGATGTTTGATAAATTGCAGAATTTCACCAAGTTTAGTACTCCTAGGACATTTAAAATGTAAAAAGAATCAATTTTATAATAAACACATCAAAATAATAAATAATATATCACTAAAGATTCCTCCGATATGCAAATATTCATAACAAATTCTTGTTACACTATATTAACTTAATCGATAATCATAAAATTTGGAAATATAAAATCCTGCACTTGCTGTAAATTCTGCTTCATGTATAGTAATAATAAAAACAACCGTAAATAAATGTAAACATACACTTTTCACCCTTGATTGCTCCCACAGTCGCAAAGGTTGTACGATAAACACCACATTCTCCCGATTTTCGTTCAACTTCCAAATTTCAATCGCAGCTAATTCGATCACTTAATCCCAGCATCACGACAATTAGTGTCCGTTGCCGCACTCATTCATACAATTCTTCCCGCCCTACGGATGTGACAACCAACCATATTGGGGTTAATGCTGACATACCGACCCCCAAACAGCATTCCAGCATGACATGAATTGTCATGCCCAACAACAATTCCACGTCATGCTCAAGAAGCTCCGGCAAATTAAGATCTTGCGTACGGGCGTAAGGTACTAACTACCCAAACCCATCCAATTTCTAGCACGGGAGCCAGTAACAAAACTTCATCTTCGGGCGGATCGAAAGAGTCTTCCCTCGAAAGTCAACCGATGAGATCATGTTTCCATATCCATTTTTAAAACAAATGTAAATACCAGCCAACACCACCGTCGCCATCGGTCACACACTCTAGCGTCGTCGCCGTCGCATGATGCAGCCGGGAGGTAAACAAATCAGCCCATAAGAGACGGAAGAAAGAAAAAAAAAATGTCTCGCCAGACGAGTGCAACGAGTGCACATGCAGCTGCATCCATATGTAGCTTCTGTTTCTAATTATCAACGCACGCCAACAACCCCAACGCCTGATTAGGTGCGGGTGTGCGTTCGCACTCGCTTTGCTGGAAGACGAAATGTTCCGAGGTCGATATTGAGAGCACGACTGCAAAATACTTACAGGCCAAGAGCTCTAGCTAAGCAAACGCACACAAATCGTAGACGCTAGTATGATGGCAGCCATAAGCACAATATGTTTTGCATTCGATTCATTCTTTGCTTTTGCTTTTCTTACAACCGCTTTTTAGTTCCCTGGCTCAACATCAATGGAAACATATTCCGAGTGAGCATTGGGAGAAGAATCCGAGTACGGTAAGAAAACGAAGCACAAGCCACGGTCGACAACACCACCCATCGCGATCGCTAATTTACTTCGTCACGGGTGTGCACGATGGGGCGATGCGTTTCGATGAGTTCATTACCATGGAGCGAAGAACCACCAACAGCGAAAGCCGTGGCTTATTCCACGAAAGAAAGTGTTGTGCAGTCTTGTGAGTGGATGGTCGGGACACACGTGTGTCAGTGTGTGTGTAAAAGTACATGGGAAGGTTATAAGATATCGATTTTCCAACTCAAGTTCCTCGGTCACGGGGAAAAGAAAGCATAACTTTAATGGCTCTCGGTTGTTTGCTTTACTAATTAGCTCGCATATCTTCACCGGGTCTGCATGACGACACAATTGTCCCTATCCGAGTGCCACAAAATGATGTCGATGATGATGTATTGATGATGCTTTTGGGAAAGAACAACCGCGAACCAGCAACAGACACAGCAATCTCGGCACTTTTGCTTGGGTTCAGGTTTGAAAAGAAGCTTGTCCCGTAAATGGACAACAATGGGTCTAATTCATGATCCCGACACCGTGCGCGGGCCCTTTATGTCTTTTTATCTGTGGACGACTTTTTTGTTGTTGCTGTTATTCTCTTTCGCCTCTTCATCGTCTCCACGTGTGCCTTTTTTGACCCTCTTAGCGCCTTCGCGAACGACCACCTTCCGTGGCGACAGCTGGTCGCGATCTTTGCCACCCTCGGTCGTACTTCTTCTGGGATTACCTTGTTTCTTTTTTTCATTTTTTGGCATGCAGTGGAACCCAGTCTTTGAACTTTCGTGCTGGAAGTCTTTACATGAGTCGTCTAAGCCTCCCGCGCATTTCAACCCGGAAAGTAAGTAGGCAACATTTCTAGAGTCTAGAGCTCGTTATCGTCGTGTTACCCCCATATATACATATATCCGCGAGCGTTATACATCCTGCACTCGGCCAACGGCGTGTTCAGTTTGTGCGTTTGATAAGCAAATTTGCTTTGCCTTCACGTGGCAAACCACACAACAAAACTAGCCGGCCGGAGACGATGATGACGACTGCACGGATTTCAACAGTAGACAGTAGCTAAATATGGCTCTCTTTTGGAAGGGCGAAACGCGTGCTGTAACCCGTGTCGTGTAGCAGCAGCTTGATAAAGGAATGCAACTTTTATCGCGAGCAGCCGCTGGCTTTCTTATCACACCGTCAGCTGCACCTATTTTTATGTGAAACTGATCAACAGAAGTCCATCGGTGGAAAGCAAATAGAAGAGCTTAGTGCTGTTTAAGCAGCAAGAATGGCTAGTTGATTGTATGTTTACTTTAGGTTTGGTGGTAATAGTTTACGAAACCGCGAGACTTGAGGCTTAGAGCGTTGAAAGTAATACTTCAATTAATAACTCTATCTGTAAATTTTATATTTCTTCTTTTTTCTTCTTTTTAATCTCCTGGCTTTCCGGAAGCCTCAAGTTTTTTTGGTTACTTAGCTATTGCTAATAACTCTAGAATGTTCAATATATTAGAAACCATGAAACAGTACAACGTTCAAAATCAGGACCTGATTATCCGGCGGATAAACCGTGTCCCAAAACATGACAGTTGCACAATCGTTAATAAATTTTAAACGATTGTCTGACTAACTTTCTCTCTGGGAAAAAAATGAGCTAAGTTGTTCACTAAGCTAAGTTCCAGGGATCACAAAAACAATAAGAAATTACGGAATGCTTCATTAAAAATAACAAATAATAAGTTTTTAAATAATTTAAACCTAACATTACATTATAAACGACATGACGTACATGACATTCAAAGTGGTGATGATCTTATTGTCCGTGCAAATCGATTAACCGGCGTACTACTGCACGTATCTAAAGCTGTAGAACTTTTATTCATTGTATTCTATTTCTATTCGATTTATTCTTATTCTATTCTTTTCATTCGGAATTTTAAAACCATTTTTGATTTTTTTAGTATATTTAAATTGTTCGCTCAAATTTGAAAAGATTTTGTCTTAATTTGAAGAGTCGGACACAGAAAGCGTAGCAAAAAGATTTTACCAAAGTTAGCTACATAGTTGCATAATACATTTACAAAATAGCTAACCATAACCAGCTTATAACGCTGTAAGATCCAAATCGATAAACCAAGAAACATATTCTTATCAATCTAGCGTCTTCCTCAAAACGCATCCTAACCATTCACAATCCACGTTCGGGTGACCCCACTCGGGGCGGCTTATTGACATATCTTGTCGATCAAAAGTAAAGTTAGAAAAAAGGGCAAACGATGACCTACAAATTCCGTCCTAAACACACACAACCACGCATCCAAATGACTCAGCTCAGAGGGTAGAGTGTACACCACGTTGCAGCTGCAGCAGGTTTACTTAGCTGGCGCATGTTTTTTGTTATAACCCACCCAGCCAGACCAGCCAGCGAAGGCTGCTGATTCTGCCTGTCTCCATTGAATCGATATTCAAATTTCAAGTTGAGGAAGGTTCCACCAGCGAGAACGCTTATCGATATCTTTATTTTCTTTATTTTTAATGTATCCTCTTCTTCCCTTCACAGTTTCGTTTGGCTTTCGTTTCTTCCATTTTTTTTTTTTGTTATCTCAAAACCGAAAATATCCACATAAATATTCCAAACGCCTGCGGAGACGTATACGGTGGAACTGCACAGTACGTTGGTTGCGTTCACCTTCAAACAGTCGACGAATGCCGCCCTCGAATGCGCGATACGAATCAGCTGCAAATGTGTGTGTCCGTCGAATGTCTGTCTCAATTCGTCAAGACGTTCGACTATCCTTCCCAGGCAAAACCAAGATGGACGGACGGGAACGGGTGCGTTTGAAATCAAATAAACATTCAATCATAATTCCACCACGTCCACAGCCGGGGCAAACCGTCAGCAAACCAATAACTGCCACGGTCTCTATCAGTGCTCGTCGTGATGCTCGTTGCGTGGGGAAGAAAATAAGTTGCTCTTCAAAATCTTTCGCTCCTTCGTTTGGCGTTCTCGAGCGGTGTGGCGATAGTTCTTTTTCTGAAGAACCGGCAAAAGCACTCTGCAGCCTGAAGAGGAAGAACTAACCGGCCGTGCCCAGGGTGCCAGGCTGCACGGCTCGACTCGATTGTCATCATTAGGAATGGGAAATCTTAATCAATCAATCGTGAATGGAAGGGAACACACTTCAACCGGTCCCGGTGTACCAAGGTCGCCGAAATGGAACAGAGACAAACGCTGTAAACGTGATCGGAGATGACGAGATTGCGATGACGAAGAAGAGGTTCTGTTCGCGATGGAACTTTCTTCTGTTGCTTTGACGCTTTTTTCCACTCTTTGGTGGCTTTTAAAAATGCATTAGAACACACCGACCCGGGTGTCCCTTTTTTTGACATTTATATCGTGCTCTGGTTTGCTGCCCGTGAGCATAATCGTTCAAAGCCCCATCAAACTAGCGAACTGACAAATTATACATCCTTTATATGTACGCATCCTCTTACGCTTTACCTTTTTTTCACACTTTACTGTCCAATTCCGGTGTGAATGCAGTTCTTTTATCCATCGTTTCGTGGGAACTTGTGAAAGATTTGACCATATTTCTATATTTCCCCAGTCGAGTAGATGCTACCAAACAAAAAAAGAAAAAAAAAACCACACAAACATTTGCTCCAACTCACAGCAGCCGGTTGGAGAATGGTTGGGTGGATTCGATGATAAATGTGACCCGCTTACATCATCGACCGGCCACAGCAATATGGGATGGAAAGATTATTGGATGGAAAACAACTTGTAGCACGAAACCATCGGTACCATCTGCCAATGGGACCGTATTTATCTTCCGCATGCCATCCCTTTTTTTTTGCTTTATTTATGCATCACGTTATGAGCATCTCATTTTCATGGCCGTTTTCGTAAGGAAATAAATTACGTCCCTAATTCGTCTCCATTAGCAAGCCACGGAAGCTAATTAATCAGATTTTGGACAAAGATTTTGTCCATGCCAGTGTGTATTGTTGCGATGTGGAACTTACAGCAAAAGAGAATATTGAACATTAACTTACCTTATTCTATTATGTGCAGTTTTGCAACCTTTTGGATGATGTTTTTCGGCGTAAATAATACTCCAGATGATTTTTATAATTCTACACACACTTGTTGATTCGTCTCCAACATTGGGTGTGCGGTTAACTACACTTTGCTTTGTGATTTTTATTTCTTTTCTAATCTTTACAACACGCACAAATTCTTCTTTTGTTGCACAATTAATGAAGTATTTTTTTTTTACATATTTCTAATGCAGCACACAAGCACACTTCTATTTCACTAATTCAAACATTTCTTCAGCTAACACGGTAGCTTTCCACTTTGTTGTTACGTTTTAATATTTTTTAATTGCAACACATTACACAAACTTTTTTCCGCATACACTTTCCCAGCACGATGTGGGGCAATATTTGGATGTGTAATCAAGCCGATAAGCTTGACGTGTGCAACACTTAATTCACATGCTTCACCATACACGTGGGTGCATCGCTGCACCGGGGTTTGTGTGGTGCGAACAGAATCTCACCCAAACAACTCACTGTGCACTGAGAGGGAGAGAGAGTAATTTCCGGATCTTGAAAACCCCTGCAAACATGGCAATATGTAAAAAGAAAATTAGAATTACCACAATTAATTCGTTCTAACCACGGAACACATCTCCCCATCTCTCTTCCCCACCTAACAAACAAGTCAAGAAATGAAGTGTCAGCATTTATATCAGCACCAGGGGCACTGTTTTGATGAATACAGCTTCCGGTTGGGCTGTTTTGGGCACGAGAACGTACGGACATTCGGAGTGCCAATTCAGTTTCCGATAGTTTGTGGTCGCGAGAACGTAACGCTGCGGGCTTTAGCTTTACACACTTTAAGTCGTTCCGGTTCACCGGCCCACCCACATTATCCTTCGGCCCGGCCAAAACCCAGGTCGGAGGGGGGGGGGAGGTCCGGTTAACCGCAAATCATTTGCATAAACCGCACGCAATCTCACTGGTGTTGTGCCACCGAAAGCCTGGGTGGACGGACCACCCCGGGATACCGCCTGGGAGGCATGGGCAGGACGGACACAACACACAAACCGACACTAACCAATCAAGCTGCCAATCCATCAACGTGTTGGAAGGTTCGTGGTCGCGCGCGAAAATGTGTCCATCGCTTTTCCCACTTCCTTGCCCTCTTTCCCACCTTCCTTCACCCTTCCATCCATCCCGTTCGCTGGAAAATTGTGTTGCATTCCGCACTGGCAAACGCTGGCTGACACCGGAAAATCGAAGGACCTTCGAGAACGATCGCCGCGGCGCATTCGCGGTCCCTGGGGGGAGGGGGGGGAGTAATTATGGTAATTTGAACTGATTATTAGTGACATCAGCAAACAGACTCACAAACACACAAACACACACAAACACACACAGACACAATCCTTTCTGCCACTGGCTAAAAGGCTCCTTTTGGGTTAGTTTCCGCCGGTCACTTCATTATCTCTCTTGGCGAAATTTAATCAAATCCGTTCAATCACTCGGATGACATGTTCGGCATGCCCACCCTTTTTACACCACCTGGGCCCAGCCACCAGAAAGAGGAGGTAAAAAACACACACAGAAAACAGTGCACAAATCGTGTTCTTTTCGCGCTTCACATCATGGTGGATCATGGTTACGTCGATTCCGGGTGGGAATCGATATTTGAGTTCCATGAGCCAAAACACAAGCAACTTCTTTCACCTTCAAGCTCATCTACTGACACCGTACCAGGACACACCGACGCGTATCGATTACTACGCTGGTAT
>STHB01016501.1:0-12659 GCA_018908115.1 Anopheles rivulorum
GCTGCCGAACGTTTTATTACATTTCAAATTATTTCGAATGTGACTTTTACACCGAACTGCGGCTACACGCTGCAGATCCATGTCGAGTGGTTCTCCCAATTCCTTTCCTTCTTTTGCTTTTCACTTTACTGGCTCATCCTTTTCCATCCGTCGTTTTGCTGTTTCGCCCGATACTGCTACCAACTCGCTTGCAGTGCAGCAGTTGGAAACTTTTCTTAATTTGCACTTTATGCCACTCGGTTTGGTTAATGCATTTGGAGTGCCGCATTTAAAGCACTGTGGCGCACGAACTCGATTACCACGAGGCGCGTACGTGAGGGGTTAGAAATTTTAAAGTTGCGTTCAAGTATGTTTGCCGTGAAAGAGAATGGCAATGTTACAGTGGTTGCAGATAAGAAGAAAAGGATTTAAATTTCATGCGAAAAGGAAGATTATGTTTAGTGGTACAAAGTTAAAATATTAAAAATAATTTTGACTCATTATTCAGAAACAACAAATGCTTAAGAAATTATTTCACTAGAATTGTCAACATTCTATAAAAACTAATAACAAATTAGTTTCATTATGTTTTATGAGTAAGTAAGGGAAGATGATGATTGATTATGGTCACGTGTAATTTAGTAAACAATAAAGCATGTGCAACAATCCAATTTTTAGTAAAACAATATTCATCGCCATTATTAAAATGTCAATGACACTTTGACAAGCAAATTTGTCAGACATCCGATCCGAAACGAATGAGAGTAAGAGTTTTCCTCCTAATTACTACTAAAGCGACTCCTTCTTATTACTCACTTACTGTAATTTTAGTTACTCCAAGAGAACCTTTTTTTCCAATGTGATCATTTAACAATCCTAAATACGTTAAACCAGCGAATTGTTTTTGGGAGAAAACACTGTAAAAAATAATTCAAATTTAATTTTATTAAAATAGTGATATTTACTTGCTGTATTACTAACTCTATTGATCATGCTATTTGTTGAATTCAAGTAGATTTAACACGATTTCTATGGGATGAAAAAATGCTAACAATATCTCAAATAAAAGGAGATTTAGCAATAAAAATCTAAAACTCGTTTTCAAAACGTTGCTTAAAAAATTAAAGGAGGAGAAAGATGAGGATCTTTTATTAAAATCACCAACCAGATTTAACAACCTTTGAAACGATAGAACAAAATGTGGAATTATGTTTTCCAACACTCGTGTATTATCCCTTGAAATTAAATTAAAATTGAAAATGCTGCTAAAAAATGACCTTTTATCAGCTGTTTTGAAACTGCTCTACTTGGGCTTAAAGCGTCAAGTGAGCAACTGCTTCAAAGTGGATGCTGCCTGTCCATTGCTCGACACCTTCAGACGCCACTAAACTCTTAGCACTCTTAGCGTAACCGAGCTTCGAAGCCATACTTACTGCAGCCCTGTAACACACGTTGCGTTTGAATGGATTACTTCCTTCCCATCGCTACCGGTATTCCTCACCCACCCACCGATCATCAATGAAAAATTCGAACCCCAAAACCCAAGAACCCCGCACGCAAGCATCATCTTTTTCGATCGCTTTCCAGCGAAACAGCTTGGCAAGCGGAAAGATACTTACAGGCTACCGGTACTAAAGGCTACCGGTTCGCCACCGTTTAGCTGGAGCACTTAGCTAAAAAGGCAACAGCAGAGGTAGAGGGCAGAGTGGTCGGTTACCGGCAGAGTAGAGGCCGCCTCCCGAAGAAGTGCAAAACCTCCCGAAAACAAGACGCCTTGAATCCCTACCAGTAAGCTGAGTGTGCAATAAAACGCTTCACCAGCGGCAACTTGAAACCTGTCTGCCATTTGACGGAAACACCTTCGGGTCTCGGGCGGTACCAGTCAGTCGGTCGGTCGCCGGCGCCCAAGGATCAAGCCTTCAATAGCCAATCCACCCTGATAAGCGACCTGGGAGATGATTGAAAAGGTAGACATTGAGTTTCCGTTTCGAAACACCGGGACCGGCTCGCTGAGACAACCATGCCCCGCTCCGACCGTTCGTCACCCGTTCACTCTTCGACCTTCCCACTAATCTTCATCCCACCAACTTCTCACACGGAACCGGAAATGTTTAGCCAGAAATGCCCAACCGAATGGAAAGCGTTCCGATCGGACCATAAGGAATGAAGAGCGATGGGACTTACCGTACGATGGAGGTCTGCGAGGTTGCGGGAACTACGGAGTAAAGCAAAGTAAGATACAAAACAACAACAAAAAAAGCACATTTTCTCGAGATTGGACTCTTGGGATGGTTAACGAGGAAAAAGTAGTAGGCCTGCCCTGCCCTTCTCAATACCTTTTCGGGCGCAAAAATGGAACCCGGCATTCACTCACACCGACCGACCGAAAAACCAGCAAATAGATCAACCTGTTGGTACTGTGTTGTGTGCACCGTTGTGTGTGTGTGTCTGTGTGTGTGAAGGTGAGTTGCGCCAAAAACCAAAACTCGAAACGCTGAACGATTTATTACATTAATAATGAAACAGAGAAAATCGATTAATGGTCCGGTGCCCTACCGCTCGGTTGGTTGGCTACCTTTGGCAGCCCTCAACCACCAGGGAACTCTCTCTCTCTGTGCGTTTGTGTGTGAAGGTTCTTGTGGATGGATGGGGGACCGAAAATATACCCCAACCCCGGTCGGATGGTAAAATAATGGATGGAACGGTCGGATGAAGTCAAACTTCACTCACACTCAAATATTTGATCACAGCTGAAAGCGCAAACAGCGAGCGCGTCAGCACGGATGGATGGGTTTTGGCAAGGGCACATTGAAATATGGAAATAACAACCACTCGAGCACGATTACACGCAGTACTAGTTAAATACGTTTTTTTTAACTACATTTTTCGCTGTTACTAATAAAAGAACGTGTATTGAGAGAAATTGAATATCCCAGGTCACTCTTGAGCTGGACAGCGAAACTAATTTATTCCCTCGCTAAAACCATCGGCTCAACGTTGATTGGATTGTAATGGATCTGTCACCGATCATGAATAGCAACAATTAAGGTAGTATGATGCACTCGGCACCGACTCCACCTTCATTACGACCCTGGCACGGGCATCCATGTCTTGAGGCATTTTAAGTAATTGTGGAATAATTATAATTCGTTTTTTCTTTCTGTTTTATCTCTCTCTCTCTCTTTCCTTTTGTCTCTTTCTACCAGAGTTGATTCTCCAAGAGCCATCTGGGTCGCGGTCACTGTCACGGTCGATAGCGCGTAGTCTCGAGGCGGCACCGAGATTCGCAGGTCGACCCGCTCGAGAGTCCACGGGGTCCATGGTCGGGATTAACACATCTTTTGCATTACGCGATTGTCATAAATCATCCGCACCGTCAGTGAGCCTCCGGTGGTAATTCGTCCTGTTTCGTGGTTTCTGGTTACACACACAAGATCCGTCCGACTCTGAGGCTGAGCACCGGTAAGATCTAGAGATTTCCCACCCCAAGCACCTCAAAAGGGAGAAAGGGAGAGAGAGAGATAGGAAGCAAAAACAAATGAATCCAAAGCAAAACTGCAAGACTCTTCCTGCCAGAGATGAAATGACGGAACATTTTCTAGCAGGGTGAGATTTTCTTGCACAATTAGGCACCGTCCACATTTTGCCTTTGAGTGCAATTTTAATGCGGAATGAAAGAAAATGCAAACAGTGTTCGCATGACGCTAGCCAGAAGCATTCTGCATTTTTGTTTTTTTGTTTTGTTTTGTTTGCTTTGGATTTCTTTTCTTGCTTTGTTAATAAGCAAAAAAGCATAGTGAGAATAAACAATGCTAATTTGCCTCGTCTTTTTATGCATTGAAAATACAAAAACAAATATTCATCGGTACATGTTTTTAAAGTAGGTAATTAATGTCATGGCGCTAAGTTTTTCGTTCTGAACTTAATTCAATTTTGTTTTATTTCCTCGTTAATTTATTTTCAAATAATTCTTTCCAACAAAACAATAAAATGGTGAACATTATTTTTAAATAATTTTATAACTAATTTGCATATTCTCTTTCCTGCTTTCTTTAGAACATCCCTTGACATGGTATTATGGCACATCTTTCTTCGTGTATAGATGGATTTTTGAAACTTCCCCACCATTCGCTTGTGCAATTAGGAAGCGAAAAAATACTCCATTTTACAGTAGTTAAGCTTTACCATCGCAGTTTCACAAGCATAGCACAACAAGAGTGGACCGTATTCCGTCCTGGACGCTCAAGTGATGGAGTGAAATAAATGAAAATTGTTTCCAAGCACGCTCCAAAAACTTCTCGATCGCATTGTGCGCGGGAAATTCTTTCCCTGCTTTGGGAAACTTCAAACCCTCCCAAATCCGAATGCCAACTGCACAACGGGTCCCGTTGGGAATTTCGTGCCCGTACCACACCCAACCGGACGGACACATTCACGGATGTTCACGGATGTGCCACCTCGGTTTAGCGCAGGACAGCAAATCAGATTAGAAAGACAGGAAACATGCCGGGCCGAAATGAGAAAATACGTTCGAACTTTGTAGACATGAATCTTGCCCCGGATGCAGATGAGCCGCAGCAGCAGCAGCAGCAGTGTAGCACTTCAAGATGGATACGCACCGTGTTTGCCGAACCTGTACGAAAAGAAAAACTGCGCTCGCCGGCGCGAGCACGTGAGAAACAAGACGCACGATTGAAGGAAGCCCGTACGAAAAGGGGAAGGATGGGGCGGCAAGGTGGCAAAGGAGAGGGTGGAGAGAAAAAAAAAGTCTCGTGCGAACCAGAATTAGATTGAGATTTATTCCTCCGATTTATTCGACTCGAGTTCGAGTTGGCAGGTTGGTACCGGTTTGGCGCAATCGTTGCAACAAGCGCTAAGCGAACGATCGCGTTGGGCGCACGGCACACGGTGAGCTGTGCTGTGCGGTACTCGCAGGAAGCACGCCACACTCCACACAGCCCACCGCACTCGAGTGAGAAAGAAATCAAGTTAAAATAAATATTAATCTAAATTTAAATTAAATTGCCTATTGGTGTAACTTTTTCCTGCTCCCTTTGAGCTCGCTCGGTGTTGATGTTGTTGTTTTTATTTTATCTTCCACGCATTTACTCCGCGATACGATTACAAACTGTCCCACCCCACCCCCAGTTCCCCCCGATGGGGGAATCCTTCTTCTTCCCATCATCTTCCCATTTACATCGGCAATCCGTCCGTTTGTATTTCGAACAATTTCAAACATTTTTCCCTTCAACTTCATCAACCTCCAAACACGCACACGGCGGGCGGGCCCACCGACAAGGCGGAACAAATTTGATTCTTTTCCATGCTTCGTCCTTTCCTCCCCGAGTGGAAGGTTTGGGTTGGACGTTCTTAATTCATTTCGTTGCGTTGTTTATGCTATTTAGCTGGAAGCCAACGTTCTTCCATCACTAAGTTTTCGCCTAGTTTTCGCCGCATAGTTTGTGCCACGCGTTCGTGTTTCTACCGATCAACTTCACTCACTCACGGCACGGTCTGCTGATCGTAGATGCGTGATTTATACACCGCGTGTTTGTGTTTCCTTGATGTTTTTTCCTACGCTATGTGTGCGATGTGTTTTCCCTTTTCGGGTGGAGAGCGTTTTTATAAAAGAAGCCGAGATTACCAACAAACTCGGCCGAGAAAAATCACATTTCGTAAGCAAAGCACACAAGGTGTATGCGAAATGAAACCGATCGTACCACGCTCGCACGGTGGCACGGTGAATGTTTACAAGCTCTTGTGTTTTTTTTTTTTTATGCGGAGCTCTTAGTGCTTTGATGCAAAGGGAAAGCATTACCTTTTACACATCAAGGGATTTGCTGTTGCAAAATATGTAGTACAAACATAATTAAACTCTTTTACAATTGCATCCATTTGGTTTTTCTTCTGTGAAGTATTATTTCGATAAGTTTTGTAAGCATCATTAACGCAGTTGTTTGTTTTGTTGACTTCTTTGGGAAATTATTGTTTGATATTTAATTGACAAAACAATATGATGAAAGAAAAGTTGGAGTTTTTTTTACCGAAATTGATTAGTAGTTTGCCTTTTCGCATTTGGAATATTTCCTATCCTAACTCTTTGGATTTTTGATCATAGTTAAATATGAAAAAAAGTTCTGAAAAAAGAATAAAAGTGTATGACCATTTCAAAAGGATAATTTTTATTGTACATAGTAATTTTTTTCTGTTGAAGGATCTTATGTCAATTAACATCAGTTGCTCGAAAATAAGTCCTTCTTTTCGACCCACGGCACAGGAATTGTGGAGTCAGTAAAGCAAATGCTCTTCCATTGCCTACAATTTGTGGACATAAGCACATCACTGTTGGTGTAAGACACTGATGGCTCCGTTATTGCAGTTCAGCTCCAGGCACATCTCCCAAGTGTCTCAACTCAGTGGAGTGCCATCCGTGAGTCACGGAAAATCATTGCAGCAGAAATGGCCGCTCGAGAAAGTAGCGAAAGCAGTTGACCAGCAAGAATAGTTGGGACAAACACTTCATGGAAGTCCGTGATGACTTCTACGCATAACGACATTCAGATAACCTCGTCCAGCAGGAAGTCTCGAGCAAGAAGCACTCTCAGATCGCTGAAGGAGCAGCATCACAAAATTAGCCAGTGAAATGGAAAGCAGCTCTGTCGCGATGATGATCTGTAGAAGAATTAGACTAAAGCGTGGCTTTAGTCACACGCTTCCTTAGTTCCTCGCAGATGTACTAAAATAATCTTGGAGAGAAATATCATAGTGTAAATCATGTTCACCTTCATTCATTGAAATATGATCAGTATCTTTAAGATCCTAGTTAAAAGCTTTTCATTTATTTCATTCGTCCAATAATAATTCTTATATCTTTTTTTTAATATTTATTGATGTATCTTTAATGTCACTTATTTATAGACATATCACAAATGGTTTAGTTGTCAATCCCATCCAGATTCGTTCCTTTTTCATCCTCACCTTTTTAATCAATTAATTAAATTTTCATTAAACATTTAATTAACCATAGTTGCAACCTCACCATTGCACAAACACGTTGACCCCTTAATTAACAACTCGCCCTAGAATCGTAGTCGTGTTAAACTTTTTAAAACATTCAATCAAAACGAACTTTTTCCAGCAAAATTGCAACTAAGTTGCAAATTACAGTCAATGTACCGCAAAGCATATTAATCGTTTGCATCGCCCACACACGTCCCGACCAGCTGATATGTACCAATTCATCATCGTGCAGTTCGTTAAACTGAGCGCTCACTAATACCCACTGTAACTCCGTAACTATGAGCACTCTCCCATCATTCTGTGCTCAGCTAAAAGCTTCACCTGATTTGCATGCTGATATCAGTGCGTGGGTTGGAGGATGAGTTTGTTGCGAAAATTACAACCACAAAAAGGTGGGCTAGCCCACCTAATACCTTAATTCTGGCCAGATCTTCATCCTTTTGCGCTGAGCGTTACTGCTTCGTTACTTCCATTAGCGTTGGTTTGGAATCGGATCGAAGTGATCGAAAATATGCACACGAAGCCAAAGAACTCCGGTGGAAGCAAGTCTACCACCCGGTATGAAGGGTGTGCTTCGTCAAGGTGAGATCTAACCACCCCATTACTGCCACGTCGATTTTCCAATCAACATTCGTGGTTGGTGGACCCTTCCACTCAAACGAGAGTCGAGTCGAGAGCTGAAATAACACCATTTATTACTCGCAAAACCCATAATTTGCTTCGTATCAAACTTTTAATTGGTGGGTGCCTTGGGTAGCGAGCAGTTCCCACAGCTGATTACCTAACTCATTCACTCCTCATGTGGGCAGGCGAACCTTTCCACTTGCCGGGACATTCCGGTGTGCTTTATTCCGAGCATTTTCCACCCCGGGGCGTAAAGCGTCTTAAGAAACCGCTAAGAACCATCGGAAGAATCGAATTAATTTAATTGCTTCCACGGTCAAACCGAAAAACCTATCCGGCTTCCGTCGGTATCCGGGCAAAACTTGCCCCATTCGGCAAAAGACCTTACGCCACTTGTGTGGAATAGAAGAATCCGGAACGCCCCAGTTCCGGAGGCGTGGATGAATGAGGAGTAGTAAAAAAAAAAACGGTAGAGAAAACTCCAACCCAAAGTTGGGAGAGTTAGTTAATAAAAAGGCTTTTGCACCGGACTCCGGTGCCGCTTATCCGACCGAGAACGTAGGACGATCGTGTCGGCATAATGGCGTAATGTCGTCCTGCTGATGGATAGCGTAGTAGGAAGGTAAGTAAGTTTTTCATCACTTTCCATCCCAACCCGATAAGTGGCTGCCCGATGATGGGACCCAAGCAACAGCAACAACAACAAAAAGCTTCAATTAAATCGAGAGTAGGGAAAAAAAGTAAGTACAAGAAGAAGAAAACATCTGTCAAATGCTTTTGGATCCTCGTTAAAAATTGATGCATTCCTATTTTATTAAATGACGCTTCTTTTGTCATGGATTTTCTTTTCTTGTCCCCGTGTTCGATCGTGATTTTGGCTCATTTTTTTCTCCTGCTGTTATTTCTTCATTTTCGTATTTTAAGCATTTGGGCGACAAATAATCGCCCCGAACTGGAGGGGTCCATCCCAACCCATCAACCAGTCATTAAGATGACACGCAAGGATGCGCGGGCACGCGGGAAACACGATTGAGTGACAGTCTATAAAGCGTAAAGCTTTGGCAGGCTTTTATTTCATTTCCCTTCTCTTTTTTTACTTGCCGGGCAGGGTGGGGGGGGGGGGTGGGGGAAAAGAGAAACATCGGGAAAATCTTCACGCCACCATAGCACAAACACACTTACGGCCGGGATGAGGGATGCAAGTAAAACACTCACCCGAACGAGGCGAGAAAACAAAATCCCACCCCCAACGAGCCCCCACCCAAATGGTCCCGAGGGTGGTAAGAAAACCGTTCCCGAATTCGGGCTCACATTTAGCTCACCATAGTCCGCGATGCCGGGCGACATTCTTCACCGTCCAATAATTCATCGGGGCTTGGGGATGCCCATCCGCATCGAACGGAACGAAAATGCAAGTGAGGCGGAAAAACTTTTTCCTTTTTCCTTTTCCCTTTTCCAATTTTTTTTTTTTTTTGGTTAGCCTGTCGATAAACGATTATAATCAACTGTTTTCCCACCCACCTCCGACCGGTGAGAGAACGGGCAAAGGTGCGAAGAAGTGAGTGGAAGATGACTGTCCGGATAATGACAGCTACGAGCGAACGAGCACTGCCACACTTCCAGTTGTCTTTTCCTGTGCCCTTAGGACACCCTCCATTTTTGGGTAGGATTGCAAAAATTGGAAAAACACACATTAAAAAAAAAAACGAGGAAAAAAGAGAACTGACAGGAACAAGGGGAAGCAACAACAACAGAATTGGGATGAGTTTTCACAAGAAGCTTTCAACGGTCCGGAGCGGAGTAGAACCGATCCAACAGGAAGGAGAGTTTGATTTTTATCAATTGATTTTATTAGGGGCGGAAATGTTGACGCGAGCCAATAATCTCCGGAACCCTCTGAAAGAAGAAGCATTTTATTATTATTTCCCTGTTTTTTTTTTTGTTTTGCTTCTTCCTCAAAACGACAAGAAATTGTCATTAAATCGAATGGGTTCTATGGGAGAACGCCAACAAACCAGCATCACCATTCATCCATCTTGCGTTCATGGGTCGTTAGGTGAAAGTTATGTAAAAATTATGTCTGACGCACAATTCGGCCACCCGGCACCAGCACTTGGCGAAAAACACTCGTTTGATAAGGGAAAACTTTTTCACTACGACTTTCTACACACACACAGACCCACACACACAGACCCACACAATGGGTGAAAGTGTATCCTCCTGAACTGGTGGTTTCGTGTGGCCGTTCCTAGCCAATCTCGGTCGGGAAAGTTTTAACAAAAACTGATCAAATTTTCATTAGGTTAAATGGTTCATTAGTGCTCTATCGAAAGGCGGGGAGCTGATCACTTAGGGTGAGGTGTGTTGGATCGTTTCGTTAACGTTCGTCCGACGCGCGTATAGCATAGAAAAGGGACGAACGGATTTAATAGACACCGATATGAATTTAAATAATTAAAACTTTACACCATTGCATGACAGATTAAAACTAATCGGTAAGTCCGACCGAAGATGTTAACAGGGTGGCAAATGGGTTTGTTAAATTGAATACATTGATTGATCGTACCAAGGATGCAGAATGTAGACGAATAAAAGAAAATTGAAAACAAAGGATCCAAAACAACATTATTCATAAAGTTTCGTCGAGATTATATTCGAGGTTTGCCTACTGCAGACCCTAAAACAAAGTTCAAAATTAAAAATCGCATCTACGATTGCCGCTGAACTTCGAAAACTCACATGTTTAGCAGTGATTGACAATATCTCAGACAACAAATTGTATGATTTCACGAACTTACAAACCAATTTAGACTAGCGTATGAAATTTCTTACGCTGGCATATCCATTTTGTAAAAGAAGTCATGTATCAAATTAATGTGTCCAGTGTACTTTTAAAGAAACTAGATGGCATTTTGAACTTAACTTGTATGGCAGCGTCCATTTGTTTAAGACAGCGTTGATTATCAGTATTTTGCAGAATACATTTAATATTATATTTTTACATGCTTAATATTCCCATTAAAATGCTGTTAAAAATCAATAATAAATATGTTAAATAATTTAAAATTATTCATCGTTGTTCGTATAGCCTCTGTTGTTGTTTAAAGAGAGTTAACAATTTTGACAACTTATCCTTTCATACTGATATTCTTCGATACATTCTTCAAATCTGTGCGAACACTTCGATGTAAAAACAATATTTTTAATTAAGAAAAATTACTTCTTTAAAAAGAATCTTCCATACAACCCTGCTACAGCTGAAGCAGTTCCAGCAGTTCGTGTCCTTAAAGACAAGTAAAAGGAGAAAAAAGCGACTTGTCGCGTCACCAGGCACCATCAGCGGAGAACAAAAAAACCACCGAAAGCTTCAAGAAGCAACAAAAAAAAAGAAACGCCATTACTTGTTTGAATAGTAAACAAATTACTACAAGCTGTCGTGTCACAATTACTGCCCTTACCATTCCATGCAGTGGCCATTCATGCACGGCAAATCCAGCACCAACCGGGGGGGGGGAAAAGAATAAAGGAAAAAAAGGAGGAAAATTATGGAAAATTTTTACCATTTACAGTGCCACACGGCCCCGTACCACGTACCGTAAAACGGTCGTCTGCTCGTTGAGTAAACAATTCTGAGCTGCCTTTTGCTTCTTCTTTTATTCCTTACCCTTAGCCACCGACTGCGGGCCAACACATTCCCCCATTTGTTCATCGCCCGCCAGGCATGCAAAGCTAAACCACGACAATGCGAACGATTTTCTTTGTTTGATTAAGTCGTATCCAAGAAAAATACCCAATCGCCCCAAAAATGGATTTGGTGGTGCTGTGAGAAAATGGAAAATACAGCAGAAGAAAAAGGAAAATCTCGACAGAAAAGCCCCCCCCCATCCATTCCCCTCCCCGAACACTTTCCATCCCTTCCCACCCACATCTTCCAAATGTTAGGGGTCTGTTGAATGGTTCGGTACTTTTCCTTCGGTTCGTACCATAATCGTACAAATCTGGAAGAAATCACCCACAGGGAGAGTCATATTGGAGAGAGAAGAAAAAACGAAGAAAAAAAAAGGAAAACGATGACAACCAATGATTGGTCGCAGTGCGACCCCCGTGCTTCCGTCCGTGGAGTGGCAAGAAAGAGAAATCCTTTTTATATCTTGTTCATTTTATATCAGAATAAACAACAAGAGCCGACCAAACTATCAAGAACTCGCTTCGTACCGAAGCGTCTTCAAATCAAAAACGTTCCAACCGGGCCCGCGGCCATACGGATACATTTTCTCTACTTCGACGGAACGAGTTGTGCTGTAGACCAAGGGAGGGATGGTGAAATGGGTGAGATAGCAAGGGGGGAAGGAAAAATATCTTCAATTTTAAATATTTATTCCAAACCGATCGTCGTCGTCGTGCTGAAAAACGCGGCTGGACCCCATTTATCTGTTCTTGACAGCAAGGAGCACATTGTCCGGAGCAAAGCCTTCCTTTGCTGCTTTCATTTTCCTTCCGAGCACAAACATACACGTACACGTAGCACGGTGAGAACACATTGTTGTAGCCACACACACACACACAAAAAGAACAATGCCGGTGACATTGGTGGGTACGGTTTGCCAGGAGCTAGCAACCCCAAAGAGAGAAAACCCGATCTCGACTCAATAACAACCAGCTTCAATATCATATATTTTATCTCCGGCCGACCGGAATCGAACACCGAAAAGGGTATGTTTTATTGATTATGACAATAATAAACAAACAAAGAAAGCCTCTCAAGACGAGAGCTCTGTCTCTCTCTCTTTCTCTCACTCTCGCTCTCTCTCTCTCACTCTATCTCCTTTCTCTCTCTCTCATCGATTGTGTGTTAGTAGGCTATTGGATCGTCCTGGCATAAGCATGTCCAACAGCTTTATGCTTCGCTGCCAAAACATATTCCGTGCGCGCCTTCGATCGAGCATCGAACAACCGATGCCATGAAACAGACAAATCCCACCACCATACTTGACAATCTGCCGCAGAACTTCCGATCTGCCGCTCCGACCGGTTTG
>STHB01016510.1:0-12658 GCA_018908115.1 Anopheles rivulorum
CACCGAGCAGGGTTGGTCTTCATGAATGGTCTTTTGGCACTGCTGGGTAACTGACCTACTTCAAATCGATCGGTGAAAATTTGCTTCACCGTAGTGTACCATATTGCGCTCCCAGCAGCAGCAGCAGAAACTTTGTTGCATTTGTTTTGTTGGTTTTGGCCGTCCCAAAACCGATGACGGTGGTGACCAAGTTTTACCAGTGTTCAAGAGTCGAGAATTGTGCAGTGACGACCGGTCCGTCCCTCCTGGTGACGTGAAAAACAGCTCCAAAACAAAAGCACTGTTAATATCCTGTGGAGCAAAAATCGATTCCAGTAAGCAGCACTGTATGCTGCTGCTACTGTTGCCACTGCCCATTTTAAAAGGGGAAAAGTAATTTTCACCATTGGGGGGTTTTTTTTTTTTGTTAGTAACTCTTGTGCCTCCTGGGTTGCTCCATTGTGTATAAGCAGAAGCGCGGTTGTTTGGTGGGCACCTTTATACAAAAGCTTGAAACAAGAGAGTGAAATAAAAACGCCCCAAAACGATACTTTGAAACATTGCACAAGGGAAACAGAGATGAAAAATACCTTCAAAAAAAGTACATTAAAAGTTGGAAGAAAATCTGCCCAAGCAAAATTTTAAAACAACCCTGAGAAGCACAAAATGAACAGCACGACGAATGGTCTGCTGCTGTGGTGTGCTGGTGGCGGTAACGCGTGCTTAACAGGTTAGCATTGTTTTAGGCACAAAATTCGCACATTGACCAGGTCTTTCTATATACATAAATATATCGATTTGTGAGTGAATCAGCTGATTAAACACTCATCTCGTTTCGTTCGCTTTCTCGCTGTTTCTTACGTGCGAAGCACAATGTCTTTCTTGTTAACATCGTTTAGCATCAAGCTGTTAAGTTTACACAGTTTAATACAACAACTTTGTGCGGCCATTGCGAATTTCATTAATAAATTGTTGTTTTGTGTGACAGGGGTTTGCAGCAACCTTCATTATTATTATTTAAAACCGTACGCATTAATGAAATGATCTCTTCGTTTTGTAAATTACCTCATCACGTTTCTCGGCATTTTAGGCATCAAAATCATAGATTATTCATCCTGTAAATGATTTACACCATAGCGCAAAAATCATGTTTCCATGTCACTTGTTTGACTTTGGCTTTTTAAAATAACTCTTATCTTTATCTAAACATTCACCTTCGCATCTGAAGAAAAGAATGTTGTAGTTGTAAGGTACACACACATTTATTTCCATCACTCCAAATCGGTATGGTGTGTACCGTACCCAAACAGCAACTTGCCCCGGATGTTGCGGTAAAAATTTGCTTCTTAAAATAAATCCCCTCAAGAAAGAACTGATGCTGCCACACTGCCGTGTTGCGAATGACGACGCATCTCTGTCGATTCTTTCTCTGGTGCTTCCTTTCTTACGGGTTAATAAACAAAAGGCGAGAAGATGTGTAGTGTGTTGTAAGTTAGCGGCCGAACCGAGTGACTCACCGACAAGACGCACCGAACCCGGAATTCCTTTCACTCGAGCCGAGCGTCGAGCGAGTAAGCGAGCGATTGAGAGATGAAATTGTTTGTGTGTAACATTGCTAGTACATTCGGACGTAGGCAAAAAAAAATAATAAGAAAGAGGAAAAGGAAAAAGAAGGAGAATAATTCTTTAAAAATTGCTGAAAGAGTTATTTTTATATGCAATAACTTTATTTTTGCATAATTTTCATACAAACCACGATAACACTACTGACAGTTTGCTGATCCTCTAACCTATTTGTTGTTTAAATGCTCCTTTTTTTCGTGATTTTATTACAATGAAATTTTATATAGGTACAAGAAAACATGTGCCAGACAATAGGAATCAGCGAAAAGAAATTTAAAACCTTTTTTGCGTACAGTGCGTAACATAATTATAAGATCTGTTTTTTGAGTATAAAAAGAAATTAAGATTTAAAATAATAAGCGTTCGTATCTATTATTTGAGCCAATATTTATTATTAGATTGTCCTTTTTTAACTTAATATAATATTTCCTTTTATTTTATCTCCTTCTCTCTCTCCAGCTTAATTTTATTCTCTAGCTTTATCAAACTAAAGCTTTCCTATAGTCATGCTTGTTTCGTGGGTTGTTATCTTCAAAGCTCAGCAAAATGCTCAGCTCACATTCTGCTTCTGCCCTCAAAGCATGGCACAAAACGCTTTCTTGCTGGCAATCGGCATCACTCTAAGAATTATGTAAGCGGAACTGCGGCAGTTGCAATTGAAGGGTTTTGAAGGTGCTGCACTTCTGCAGTATGTCAGAGGTTAAACTCGTTGGTGGTGGTGGTGGTGGTGGTGGCATGCCCTTCTTTTGCACTGCAACTTCCGAAAGGGTGAAAATATGCTCTGACCCACCCCTTTTATCCGTCCCCAACCCTACCCATACGTGTCTCACAAACGGGTTAGTTTGTAAGCCAAGGCTAAAATGGTGAAACACACGAATGGTGCATTTAGTTTGTTTGCTAAATAACATGCGGTACACGGTGTTTCCACCTTTACGTGAAGCATCTCTGCCCCACACTGGCATGGTCCGCGTGCAATGAGGCATTTACGCGTGTTTTTGTTTGCATTCTATTCGGTATCTAATTCTGCCGGCTTTGCCGCCGGGTCACATTTACGCGGCTTTGAACACAGACGGCGGGATGTGTGGTGCGCAACCATTCGAGACGAGGAAATCGGACACCACCCCGGGAGAGAAAGAGAGTCACCCAGGTGGGGGTGTGACGCGTTTGTTACACCAGCTGGTAACGTCAACCTGCAGTGGCATTATTTCACGGCAAACAAAGAGGAGCAAAGCGTGACGACACACAAACACTGTCCAAGCCATAGCGCAACTGTGCCGCACGTGCGCGTGCCCTTTTGTTGTGACCGGTGGAAGCTTGGTAAAGTTAATTTAGGGTTTTCTAAATCGTAAATTAATAAAGGAGTACTAAGCAGGGGCGGCACCGCACGCAAGCTGCCGAGCCGCCCGTATCTGATTGTCCGGTTCTTAATTGAAGATTTTACAACAACCCTTCAAATGGTGCTACGACTAAGTTGGTGGTGGTGAGATTGAATCAATTGATTTCGTCGCGCTACGATTCAATTTGTCACGTTCGTCTGATGCACAACAGCAAAACAACTTCATTTTTCAATTGTTATTATAAATGTTATCGTAGCATCAAATTAAACTTTGCCAATTGTTAGTTCTTTTGTATTTATTAAACTTTAAACAAAAATCTTATCACCTATCTTACTATAAACATTTTATAAGTATTTTCCCCTGCATAATTCCGTTCTTATCTCAATAAATTACTTTCTGCTGGAATGTTATCATCCCACAGTCGACCAGCACCAGTCCATGCGGGTCATCTGCCATCCCATTATCTATTTGACCTATGTGACATCTTGTTTGTAGTTTGCTCAACCGCTTCACAAAACATAAACCGACCCCATCCCTTCTGCGTAATCTCCGTGAAAATAGTAACAGGAAAAAGGGACTTTCCTGGGGTGAGGGGTTGTCTTTTCCTTCGAACCATTGAAGGTCAACTTTAATCAATGGTCTAGAAAAAAACGCGGAGAACCCGGTGGGTGGAAAACACTTGTCACTTGTGTTCTAAAAAAAAACACTGCAAAACTGCAGTCATGTTGTGTCTTTGCTTTTTGACATACACATTCCGATGCTCAAAACTGTTAAAACATTATTGGTTGACATTCCATGGTTGTTTGTGTTTAATAAAGCGTATTCGGCCTTTTCGTTCCTTCCAAATCCAGTGCCGTTCGCGTTTCACTTTAAAACCAACAAAAAATGTCCGAGAAGAAATTTATGCTGATCGCGTGCATGGTCCCGCGCGCAACCCTTTTTTTTTGTTTAGTTTGCGAGCAAAAACCCCGGCTTCGTGCTTTTTTGCTATAAAATGTTCTGTACCTGTGTGTGTGTGTTTTTTTATTTTTTTTTTTTAATGCCCGTCGACCTCAGCTCTCTATCCTCCCTGCCAACGATGTCCAGAAGGATATCCGAGTGGAAAGTTATGTTCGGTGAAAAGTAAAAGCTTCGTACGGTGCAAAATTCTTTTGCATCAAACCCGAAGCACCCTTTTTTTCCAACCGGAAGTGCCCCCTCCCCCCCTCCTCCCAACTGTTATTGCGAAACGTTGCAGTAGTACGCCAAACCGAGAGCTGCTAACATAATTTAACGCTTTGAAGGTGGAACACAAGTATAAAACAAAATATTACCCAACTCTACTACTACTCGGTCGTGGTCGCGGTTCTCGTGGCCGATATTAGATTCCAAAATGGGAGCAGAGTTTTGCTTTTGCCACGGCGACTCGTAGAATTGATTGGAAGAAAACGAGTTTAATGCACGTGGTGGTCTATTCTATTATACGGTTGGCGCTGTTGGCCATTTTACATCGATCGTGGTAGTACCACATTTGTGCCACATGTTCACCGTTCTGCGTGTGCACAATCGCATCGCGACGCTAAAGACTACGAGTAATTCAAGCAATGTGAAAGGAAACAAATGGGATAGAGGGATGTAGAGTGTGGGTGGTGGGTCTCCTCTTTCTGTGTTACGAGGGAGTTTCTTGCTGAAGTTTTCTCAACGTCCCAACCCATCCGTTCTTGGGTGGATGGGTGGTGGGTGTGCCCCATGCATTTGGGTCAGTAGTTTTGCATGGATGATAGCGAGCAACATGCACTGACATACACACACGCACGCAAGATCCGCATGATGTACAAACAACATTTCAAACGTTCCGTTACACCTTCACCTGCTGCTCAGTAGGAACCATTCACTTGAAAGAGTGGTCTGATTCTAGGAAATTGAGGAATGTTGTGCGAATTGAAGAAGCTCTACATCTTGTGAAGTACTTTGATGATTTACTAGTACAACATGGAATTGATTTAATTAATCCTTCCTGTCTTAGGTCAAGGACAAACCTTAGACGTAAAATCTCCAAGAACTTCTTTCTTCCCCGTAATAAAAGTCCTCCAAAAATGCTGAACATCTTTTTTGGCTCTTTCATTTCTTCATCGCCATTTCAACTACATAACTAACTTGTTTTAAAGTGTCCTTCCGAAAGGCAAAAAACCAAAATGAACCATTGAGAATGTTGTAGCGAGCTTCTAGAAAAGTGGAATTTTGTGTCCCCAGGGAAATAGCAATGTGTGCCCTTGATATAAAACGGCACGACATTCGAGTGTCACCTTTAAAATTAAAGCGAAAAGGAGATCATCCTTCTTCTCTAACATCTCTCTCTCTCTCTCTCTCTCTCTCTCTCTCTCTCTCTCTCTCTCTTTCCCGCGCGAAGCAGAAAGTAGAGCAAGATTTGAGGTTTCTGAATACTTAATGAAATGAAAGCACATCTTAATCTTCTCCCGTGGTCCAACGGGTTGTGGGTTTTTCCATGGCAAGCAAGCGCTAGTTGGGGCAATTTTTCGTTCGTTCGAAATTCTTCAGAGAATTTCGATAGAACGATCCTTTCCCGCGCGCGTTTGTTCGGTGTTTGGGTCGTTCGCTGGTCTGGCCACCTGTAGCCGAAAATAGGATTCAATTTTCAGTGATGCATGCGAACCTTTTCCTCGCTGGCTGGTCTTTTGCTTCTTTTTTGGATTTTGGAGTTTTGGATATCCCGCTCGTGTTCTGGTGGTGACAATCTTGGTAACGGATAGGGATCCCGCTTTTTAAATGGGTTCAAATTATCTGTTATCCTACCTCGTTACGACGTGTTTTTTTGGTGTGTGCAATTTACAGGAATGCAAAATAGGTCGGCGAAATCCCACAAGCATAAAATGTGCGATGCGATTCCCTTATCAGGGAAGCAACACTACTACTGTGAAGTGAATGTGTAATGAAAAATTGATCACGGTATCTCCGTATGCACATCACTACCTTCCTTTACGTTTTTGGGAAAAAAGAATGTGCTGAACAGATAGGGAAATCCTATCGTGCAATAGGAAGAGCATGGTCGAGAAACGTTTCCCGAGGGATGTGCATCGACACAGGCAGAAATAACTTCGCCGATAAGCTGTCTGGCTGGTTAGCACCGTACCGTCGATCTCCTCGTACGGCGTATGTCTTGCTGTGATGATAAGCGACCAATGTTTCTATATTTTCTCACATGAATAGACACCGCTTGCACTGGGTAAAGCTTCGGTGTGGTGAGGAGTTCTCCATGGAGAATTATCTCGTGTACTGTTCCGTGCTTTTATGTTCCTTCCCGTAAGTGTCAAATGCATTTTCTCGACAGTGCATGAAGATGCACAAGGGTTGAGCGAGCAAATACAAGCGGCGTTGCCTTGTGCAACAACTCCACTTTTAGTGCATTTCTCCGATTGTGCAAAAGAAACGGAAAGTAAAACAACATTTTTGTCTACCATCTGCGAACAGACTGTTTCGATGTTTTCTCACTAATTCTTGGCACATTATCAACTTCTTCTCGGGCATTCAAGAGCAAGAAGGAAGCTGCCTTATCTGTAATGTAAACTTTACACTTTTATTCAGCCAATGTTTGTGTGGCAGACATTTTCTCCTTCAGTCTTCAGACTGGATACTGATGACCTAGTTGTGGTGCCCTATTAGAATGGCTTGTACTAATCTTTGTCGTTTATTTTCTCTCTTTCTCTCTCGTTTTAGGTAAGTTGATGCCCACCGGGGTAAGATGTTGTGATAAGTAGGGGAAAGGAACACTCTAAAACACTGCAGATGTGCTAAACTGACAAACCCCCGCAGATCTGCCATTCAATGGTTTTGTGCCGTTGACGACGCGGGGGTGCATCATTGTCTCTGTGGGCAGAAAAGAGCACGAATATTGTGCTCCTCATCAGATGGCGTGTGCAAAGATATATTAGCGTCTGTGAGATGAAGTACAATTCGCGAGTTGTACAATTTGGCACTCGCAGCAGCGAAGCGAAAACAAGGTCATTTTCATAAACCCCGACCGGGTCTGTAGCTAATCTGTTTCCCCTTGCTGACACTATTCCCTGGCGGAGCTTGCGGTGTCGTACGATACCTCGGAGATACTCGGTAATGATGGTACCAGTATGGAAGAGCTTGTGTATGATAACGCAATCTGGGACCAATCTCGCACCAATTTGTGTTGTGTCGACGGCATCAATCCGACAACGGGTGACACCATCTGAATGGGCGTTTTTATAGCGAAAAAAAAAGAGACGAAGCACCATTCGATGCATATAGGGTGTCGAGTGTCATGGTGTGTTGTAGGCAACTTGGCACCTTGTTACGATTTATGAAAGAACAAGACTATAAGATGATCCCCCAGCAGCAGGCCGCAACCCATTAAATGTGGATCGCTGTTGCTTCATCAGGTGCAAAATGTCGCAGCCGATAGAGGTGTTGCCGGTGTTTTTAACTCTTTGCTGGTGATATGCTGGTCGGTAGAGGAATATGAGCACATTAGTGGAGAATGTCAGTTAATGTCTGGAGGCGTTATTCGATACCATTGCATCCATCCAACGTTCTTTAGGCTATTATCAAGTACCGTGAAAGATGACACAATGCTTTCAGAAGTTGCTTCTTCGAGAATCTTCTTAACTAAGGGAGATAAATATACCCTTACCAATGTTCCAAAAAGAATATTCGAATCGAATGTAGTAAAAAAGCAGAAATAGCCTCAGATATTGAAGGAAGAACTCAGAACTCTGCCTCACTCATACCAAAGATGATTCTCCGTGCTAAATATAAATCGGAGCACCATTAGCCTGACATCCATGTGCAAAACGGATGCTAGTACGCGTCATCAACACCTCACTAGGCATGTTTCGCTTCAAGGAAAAAACAGCCGGCTCATGTCCTGCCTTCTGCTTGCTGATGCCATGTTTGATTTGTGATCGAGCATTGCTACTATCGTTGTGTGCTTTAATTCATCTGCCCGCCAGCTGTGCTGAAGATCAGAAGCCAACGGAAAGCCATCAGTCCAGCACGATCTCGCATCTCATCGCGCACATAAATCTCGCTCAGGCATTCAATTGATTTTCTGACCAATCAATCAATCAGCATGCCATCGGTGGAATTCTCCCGTTTAGTGATGGAAAGGAATTCCCGTTTTCCGCGAGTTGCCCGATTTCATTGAGCTGGCAAATACACCCCACCTAGTCGAGTTCGACGTTCTGCTAAAGTCATTCTTAGTCGTCGAGGCGTGTAAGATTCTTTTTTTTTCTCTCTTTATTGCTCCTTTGAAGTGTGCAACGAAACGCCTTCATGCGGTGCTGATTTATTGTCATGCTCGACTGCATCGACTCATCAACGGCTAGAAATGTAGCTCGCCCAGCTTGCCATTTCTTTCGCCGTCATGATGCTGCTGGTGAGATGCATGAAAGTGCAGCTCGCTACGGCCGCGTGATCGTGTCCGGCCCATGCATGTTGATTAAATAATTAATTATGTATCCTGCCCGGGTCTGTGTTTGGTTGGTTGGTTGATTGCTGCTGTCCCGACGTTCGTCCCGTTTGGAACTAACCCGATCCATCCGCGACTGACGTGTGCATCATTAAAGTGTACCAATTTTGCAGTGATTCTTATGTGCTGCACCCTAGTGCATTCTTTGCCACCACAGCTTTTCTCCCCATTAGTGCACTTCGCAGCAGGTCGTAACGAAAGACGGAAAAGAACAATCAGAAATCTGAGATGCGCTTGTTCGGGCGTTCAACAGTGTCAGTGCATCGTTTGGTGCGTGAATGTAGAGAATATTATCAGTGTGCGCCACATCTACACAATACACGCTGATGCATTTGGAGTTCTAACAGACAAATGAACAACCGGTGGCCACGTGTCAAGCTGCACTCTCTCTCACTGGGTGATGCTTTTCTTTTCCACCGTTCTGTTGATGATGGGACACGGCGATTTATTAATACACATGCTTCTTGTACCCTACGCTGGGTGGTGATTTAATCACGTTGAGGAAGCATGTGCGACACTTCTTGGGGACGCGTTTTTAATTGAGGAATTTAAAGATGTCAGTGACAGGGCGTAGTGGTGATGGTGATGGTTTTGGCAGAATGACAAACTTGGCGGCATAATTACGATACGATGTAAAATTTCATGGATGTCTCTGCGAGGTTCGCGGTACCGGTGATTTATGTTACATGTTGTGTAGGCAATCAGCAGCACTCTAAATAGCTCTAGAAGAGATATTTGCTGCAATCATAATTTAGCTACGCAGCAAGAAGCAGATGATAAGGTTTAACAAAACGAGGAACTCAAATTTTCATTGGGGCATAATGAAGAAACCGGAGGGGGGAAGAAATTAATTTATGCTTCGAAAGTTATGACCAAAGATTGGATAACAAATCACGAAAGTAATGAAGCAGTTTAGTTTATACATAATGTAGCATGCCCACTATCCACATACAGACCCGTTAGGAAGAACTTGAAAGAAATCCCTTCACGGGTACACGGATGCCCTATTGCTGCGCCCCCGGTGGGTGGTACCGTTTTGCATGGGCAATTCGTTTCGCTAAGGTAATTAGCACAGAGAGAAGGCAATTGTTAAGGCTCGGTGTGGGGTTTGGGAAGGCGTTGCTGAGCGCCCGGTGTAGCTCCAATCATCGAAACCGGTATCGCATAAACAATTTACCTAATCCGATTACGAGTACGAGACACAGTCCGCCCTTCCTGCAGAAGCCCATGTTTTGCCCGTGTTGGCCCCACAGGAAGTACGTGAAGCGTAAATGCGACGCTGGCAGTTTGGAGTGTGAGTGCGAAGAATAGCCACAAAAAAGGCGAACATTTACAGTCGGTGGCTTTATACGTGGTTCCGTTCGGTTGGTCGCGATCGTTTCCTGTTCCGTGCTCACCGTGCTCTGGCAGAAAGACGGAGGAATCAATCGTGGAAGCGTTCTAACACGTGCCACACACTCTGCTGTGCCAAAGAGAGCGGGAAACACACACATTTTGCTGCAAATGATAATCGTGTTTGGGGGCTAGGCTACGTTCTAACAGAATCTATTTTATCAATCGCTTCCCGGCACGACTCGTGGGGTAGGTATAACGCGCCGTATCGAATCGAATGGTAGAACCATTTGTTTGGTGTGATTTGGTGCGCTTTATTTCTTCGAAGCATGCAATCGGAAAAGTCCGTCTCGAGAGCTGTTGAGGAAAAATCAAACCACCATATCGCTGGGGTACTGTGCCCCCAAAAGTCAGCCATCCATAGAAAAAAAGAGGGGAAGGAGGTGTGGGAGAACGATATTTATGCTACCCTGTTTGCGCTACTGCAACTGACCCATCGGTTCTGCTAATGGTTGCTGCGAACCTCCCAGAATAGATAGAGAACACACCGCGATAATGGGCAGCGCAGCGAAAGATGATGAATAAAACCAATGTAGGGAGAGATAGGCCTATACCTTTTCCACTGCCGATACTCAGCCTTGGCTATGTTTCATTACTTTAATTCTTATCTTATTTTTGCTTGCTTTTTAACGATAGTGAGACAAACCAAATCTAGCTTTCCCAGCTTGAAGGCTGAAGCAGTCGAAGCGATAAGGAGAGCTTAGAGTTTCCCCTTTGGTGTAAGGTTAAGGGTAGCTAAACGTCGTCGCTACCGGCGTTACACCTTTATTCAATGGAAACTTATTTTTTTCTCCCTTTGAAAACCGTGACGATAGGAAAGCATTTGTTTAACAACCGCCCGAGGATTCATTTGTTAGTGCGCCCATTCGGGAACGTTGCGATGGTGGCGCTTGGTTTGGTCCGCGCGAGATGTGACAACGTTATCGTTTGCGATACAAACGGTCGCACATCATACCGTGTCCTATTTTAACGTTTTACAAGTGGGGAGATACACACACAGAGAGTGAAACATCCGTAAAAAAGTCCTTGGTTCTGTGCCGTACCATCATCATCACCATATCCCAGTGAACCGAGTTTACTGAGGACATTAAGGACATCGCTTTGCGCTTCCTTGCGGCGTTTTTTTTTAATACTCGCCGGCAGATGAAATGTTGATGAAGATATGCGCCTCTCAGATTTGGATTGAAGCCTGCCAGGTAGCGTGCAGTGTTGTATTCGTCGGTGCTTTTAACACCCGACGAGTACGCGCCAAACCGCGTTGAAAAGGGATACGAATTCAGCTTTTCTCGCCTCTTGCTGGTTTTGAGAGTCATTATTTAGCAAAGCGCAATAACCTCTGGTGGAGGCAATTGTACACTCTGCTTCTTCTGCTTCAGGCTTGGCAGTGCACCTGAAAGGCTGCGTCATTCGTCACGAAGAAACGCACCCCAACTTTGGTCGTACTTCTTCTGAATGAGTCGTCGACTGTGCGGGATAGAACCCGGACATTATGCGGGATGCGTAAGAGACATGAATGGAATGGTGGTTGAGCAAAGTTCCTGTCGTACTTTTTGCTGGTGCTGGTTGTAACTCTTGCAATTCCAGGAGACACCTGCCAACAACAACAACACACAAAAAAAATATAATGAAATTCTTTATTCAGAAATGAAGAGCTATAGAAGGTTGCAAGCATAAAATTAATCAGCGAATTATTATTTCAAATTAAAAGCTTTTCATTCCAGCCTGTTAAGTTAGTGTAACCTGTCCTGGTACATTAAAGCTGCAAACGATGCGCGCCGCCATTCTCCAGAAAACCTCCCGAAGGATACGCTTTCCAACCGTTCCACCGTTACTTGAACCACGAAGATTATTTCATTAATTTGGTGGTAAATTAATGTGAAATTTTCCATTAGCGCCTCTTTCGGCTTTTAAAGAACCGCGACATTCGGAAACGCTGTAAAATGAAATTTCCCTTTAGCAGCTCGTTATTTTTGATCTCGAATAAAATTAACAAGAAATAAACGCTTGCTTCTCTCACAAAGGCAACTACCCTCAGGTGACGGCAGATTGTGGCCTATTAACCGGTTGATTGCACCACCACCACCACCATCTGTGTGCGAGTTTGACGAAGAAGAAATGAGGAGACAACTTCAGACGTCAAACCATTCGACGGTTTGCCAGCAGCAAATTCTTCGTCTGGTTTTTTTTTGGCCTTGTCCAAACAGTACGTTGGAACGTCTTCCCTAGCTTTTGTGAGGAGACACGCGAAATTTCTTCGACGACACACGCTACAAGAGGAGATATGGGTCGCGCGGATAAATGGTGTTTTGGCCTCGAGCGAGAATAGCATCCCGGCACACGCGAATAGTGATGGGAGAAAGAATTTAAGTCATGTTGCCGATGGTTTCTAACAAATTTTAAACGTGATATCACGATCGCGAAGTGATATTCGCCACAAATCGTGTTTAAACGAACGATCATTGGATGGCAATTGTTATTGCAAAGACGACGAACCAGGGAAAGATCGCTCGATCGATACCGAGCGATGAGTTAATCGGAAAACATTGAGCTGAAAGCGTCAGTTAATGTATTGTGATAGTATTAAACAGGCTAGTTTCTAATTTTTAATGGGCAATTTAATGATGCACAAAAACACCTCCACTTTACCCAACAGTGTTCGACTCGAGCAAATCACTCATCATCACCATCATCGGCACTTCACTATCGAAAAAAACAAAGGGGCAGCATAACGAAATAAAAATCCGACACAGCTCGTCAAATGATTCATCCGGTCGCCGGGAGCTTCCCGGCTCCCACCGCAACACCGCTTTTCCTCATGCATTGTTCGCCAACA
>STHB01016528.1:0-12655 GCA_018908115.1 Anopheles rivulorum
ATCGTAACCCATATCGAAAGCGACCCTTACAACTGTGCTCTACGGTAACGATACGGTTGAAGCCCGAGCCGGAGCTGGCAGCAAATAGTATGAATATTTTATAGCCCAAACTCTGCCACGACCCGTTGCCCCGTTGTTACAACCTCCATGAAGACCGGGGACGAAAGGGGTGGTTAGGGTGGTGGTGATGTGGGTGGTAAAGGATAATATTTTATACATTATGCACCGTATCCAAATAGTAATTTCAATCTAAACCATCGTCTCGTTTCGCAATTTTTGCGGTACTCCAGTAGCGCTCCAGTCGGACTCGGCTCGGGCTTATTTGTGACTTCGATTCCCGGATGTTGGAGTTGGAATTCGCTGGATATCTTTTTGACTTGTTGTACCATTCAAATGAGAGGATTTGAGCGACTTTATTGATACACTGTAATGTTCTAACAATATGTTTTACATATCGAATTAGACGTTATATGATATGCTCGTCTAATTTGTTGGTTAGTTTAAAATTTCAACATATATAAAGATTGAGTTACAATATCCTCGAATCGAGTTACACGCTTTAGTACAACTTTGTAATGGAAACTTTAATTCTCTTCCTTTTCAACCTCAAGTCTATGTTTCAACACATTTTTCTTATAAACACCCGTACAACGCACTCAGAGAAAGAGAGAGAGACAGAGAGAGAAATCCTATGTGCGCGTCCTTTCGCTGCATGTTCATAAACATTTCAGCAGCAGCGCGCGCTTTACAGCGTGTGCAAAAGGAACGACCCCGCCACACACACACACAGCCACGTGGCAATACCCACCCACACACCCCACCAGGGTGTGCACACTGCTAGAGGGCGCACCGTGAATCTTTTATGTACTAATCCTGCACAATTTATGTCGGCCACCGTTCGCGTCCTCTCTCGCTGCAATCTCTTTGACGGTGAAAGGTGTGCAGCACTGTTGGGAAGCGTTTTTGTAAGCGAAAGTTTGCCAGCCGGCTGGTGCTTTTTTGGCGGATGGATGCCGAGAAAAAAAACAAATGTGGCGGGAAAATTCCAACACTACCCCTTCCTTCAACCCTCTCCCTCCCACCAACCACCACCCTACTCCAACAGCAATCTTTATTATGGTCAGGCGTGGTGTGGTCCGAAGTCATCGTCATCACCCATCGTGTTGTTCGTGTGGATTCGGAAAAGCTCTCACAACAACACACACACACACAACGTAAGGCTGTGGTATGGGAGGATCCACCGATTTCCACCGAGATTTTCCCGCCAAATGGACGAGCAAAGCAGACATGGAAAAAACACACACACAGCCGTGAGATTTTCGAAGCGAGCGCGAGAGTACGGCAGCGAATCGAATCGGGACGGTCTGCCCCGAAAACGCTGACCATCGATGTACCCCTATTTAGACATCGTCGATCGGGGCTGCATCCAATGTTTATGCGCCGGATGCTGAATGTAAAGACCAGTATAAGGCTACCGTAACTTTCGCGTTCTAGAGAGGAAAAATCCTCTGTCCAGCATCAGTGCTATGTCTGGTCCAGTACGGTTCCCAGTTCCGATGGCAAAATCCTTGCTGAAAATCCCGCCAGCAAATCGTTCCCGTACGCAAATCGGTTCAGAGACGATGTTACGAAAAATGTACAACATTTGCATAATTATTTACCGCACACTTTAGCACACCGAGCGGGCGAAGCTTAATACGGCCGTCCGGCCAGCACAGCGAAGCTCGTACGCCCGGCGGCCGATATTTCTCCTCATTAATTTGTTAGATAAAATTCAATACAAATAAATACTGTCGAAGCAAGCAGGATTGTGCGGTTCGGGGTTTTTGCAAATTTGCGCCACCGTGCACCGTGAATGAAAATGCACGACCGGACGGACCGGATGGTTTCATGCCGTACGCCCGGCGACACCTGCGAGATGGCGGTGAGTTAATTTTCTCTCTTTGCCAGGGGAACAAGACCTGCGGACGGAGGCAACAAGGGCGGACAAAAGGAGGCGGAACCACATTGTATATAAAGTCAAAGGATTATGAGCAAGATTGGGCACAACACCGATTGGGGGTTGTGCTTGCCTGTGTGTGTGTGTGTGTGCCGTCTGCAGCGTGGTTGAATGGGGTGAGCTTTGGGTACACCTCATACCAGCGGAAAAGTAGCATGTTCATGGCTCATTAAAAATCGATTTTCCTTCGCCGTCCACTCGTCGACACGGCTTCCTAAGGGGACATGTTTGTGGCTGCGGAAAATGGTCTTTGAAGCGGCAGCGGCAGTACCTGACAGGGGAGTCCCAATATCCCGGAGTTGCAGTGGCGTGGAACAAACATGTTTGTTGGTGGGCCATGAGAAATGCATGTTGGGCATGGATTTTTCCTAATAAAATGTATGACGTGATTGAAACTTTCTAAAAATAGTATTTGTAATAAATAATTATTATAAAGCATTCAAGAACAATAGGAACTCTTCAAATCATACAACCTCTACCGAGCATGTCTGGAGAAAAGATGCAAAGAAAAGAAAGAAATGCGTTGTGAACCTAGTGAACTTCTACCGCAAAGAGACTGACAATACGGAAGAAGCCGTCGCGATGTATATTAAATAAATAAATAAATTATTAAACACAAAAAACACAAGTTCTTATTGCCATAAATAGAAAGAATTGTTGACATCGGTAGACCGAACGAGCAGAAAAAAAGACCGAGCCCCGCTGGATACAGCACGGTCCACCCGACGACGTGCTTTTTGTTTAAATAATGAAATATTAAACGACTCGCAAACGCAATAATAATCATCTAATTTGATTTGCAAAGCGGGCCCCGACTGTCACCAAAGCCCTCTATAACCGCCTAACCTTACCGACCTTCGGCCGGCATTAAAAACAAAACTGCCACGGCCAAACCAAGCAGCATGCTTCACAACCGATGCACAATGGTGCAGCAAATGGAAATAAAAATTTCAGAGAAGAAAAAAAAAGCAACAAAAAAATAGAAAAATTTAAAACATGCACTTTGACAGTGGCGATAAGCAGCAGCGTTACGTAAAATGCATAACGCGGCACATGGTGAATCAATGTCAAGACCGGGTGACGATGTAACGTGACTAAAAACCCAAGAACGAAAGTTGGTCTGCACACTTTGGAGTTTAGGAAGTTAGATTGTTTGCAAGAAAATGGTTATTGTTTTGGCTCTTTTCTCTAAAGCTTATGTGTGATTATGGTCGTGTTCTGTAATCGAGAACCTCCAGCCCGGCATAGATGGCGGACCAAATTCGTGCCATCGTTCCAATAAGAAGCTGTCGTCTAATGATGACACAGTCAAATGGGACGTGCCGTTTTGAAGGTTTCCGACCAGCTTGGCTGATGCGTTTGGTCCGTACCATGCTCAACACACGGTTGAACATTTCTTTTGTTTTTTCGGGTTGCAGTTTTCCATTACAATCCAGTCCAAGCAGTCTTTCTTCCAAGAATTTGCATCAACAATTACCACGTGACGACACGTGAGGTACCAGCAGCAGAACGGCTGCAGCGAGAAAACTTTATTATAATGAACTGCACAGTGGCAAGCATATGGGCCCTCGTGTCCGGTGTGTGTTTGATGTTGGGCTCTTTATACTCACGGGTGGAAATCTTGGGGGCTGTGTGGTAATGGTGATGGTGGTGCAGATATACACACAAGCGCAACCAAAATGATTGTGCCAACAGTGCACCAAACAACAAAATAAAGTGCGCGAGCGAGCGAGAGTGAGAGAGAAGGAAAAATGAAGGTAATAAATGAACATTCGATTGCATCTCCGGGGGCTGCACAATGCAATTGCACATACACAATGTGTGCAAAGTGCACCCGAACCACCTTCCCCACTCACCCTCTCTCGTTCTCTCTCTCTCTCTCTTTCTCTTTCTCGTTCGTGCGATTTTTCACCATCCCGAGCGCGACGTAATCACCTCGCGCTCGATCGTACTTATTATTGCGCGATCTGGTTTGCTCACGTAGTCACATACGAGCGCGAAGCATGTGTTATTATTAATAATAAAGTATTAATTTTGTTTACAACTAAGCGCTTTATTGCCGTGCACTTGGACAGAAATCGCGCGTGCACACCAACAGAAAGCGTTCCGCGAGTGGTGGAAAGGGGTGGGGGGGGAGGGAGGGGGTAATAGGGGGTGCAACGTACGAAGAGAGGAGGGAAGGAATAGGGTGGGTTTGATGTGGTAATTGCAAAAGAACGAACCCCGAGACGGAGGGAGGTGGGTTGATGCCATTAGAAAAATAAAGGTACAACAACGACGTTACAACAATGCAAACCAGCGCGCACACATATGGAAAAAGGCCAGACACACACACGCAGAAAGAGTGCGAGAAAATAGTTTGGAGAAAACTTATCCACCACCACACGACCACCACCGCCAACCGGTGGGATGTTGGTCGGTATTTGAATAATGCAGTTATTGTTCTTCTCCGTTGCCCCGGCGCCCAGATTGCACGCTGCAGGTGCAGTTGTGGCTTCGGCCAGCTAGTTGCACGAGCGCCTGTGTCTCGATCGTTGTTCATCTACATCTCTCGCTCGGGCTTGCGATGGTTCTTATGCTGTTTCTATCGCACGCGCGCAGCGACTTTGCATCGGCAAACGCGTGATTATCATTTTTATTGTGCACATTGATGGTTAGCAATCGATGCGAATGGGTTCGTTTTATTCTTACGCTGATAGCCTTTCCCATGATGATGCCCCATCACCATCTTCCACCAAGCACCCACACCAGGGCAGCTAGATGCAACCGCCCATCCGTCGACGGGCAGTGCACACACCGGGGCGCGATGCACAATTATTATTTTTCCTTTTATTTATGTGTTTTTGTGTTGCTGTTGTTGGCTGCATTGTGAATGAGTGCCGTCGTTTTGTTGATATGGGTTTCGCTGTTGGTGAGTTTTTGTTTGTCGTTTTGCCTTTCTTTTTTTTTCACTAACAAACACGCCGTAATGGGCCTTGCGTCACTACACGACGAACGAGGGAGGGCACACAAATTGTATATGTATAAAACTAATTATTTTACCAGCTCCATTCATTGCCACCACCACCGTCAGTGCGTCGCAGAGTTGATTCATTATTGCGAGTGGAACTGAACAATCGCAATTGCTTCGTGGAACTTTGTCGTAAATAGCAGTCGTTGTAAGAAGAAAAAACCCCCCGAACCAGTTAGTAGTCGCTCAAATCTGTGTAAGATTGTAGTTTCGTTGTAAAGTTCTTTCATTTTTCAAAATGGAGACGCCACCGATCTCGTCACGAGCAGTTCTGATAGATCTCATTTCACACTTATTGGGTATAAATCGCTTCAAATCGGATTATTCGTTTATGTATGCATTTACCTTCCATTTAAAGAAATTTATGGCATGAATCAAACGATTCAATTTTGCAAATAAAATATGTCCATCCATCTTTATGATCTTATGCCAGTGTGCCCCAACTGTCAAAACGAAAATGTCAAAGAGATTCTTCTAGCCCGTTATGTCAGTCTTTATTTTTATTACTAAATTTGATTAAAAGTATTAAAAAGGCCTGTAGTTTACTCCAGTAATGGTACGCCAAGCCCGTTGAACAAGCTTATTTGAAAAAAAAAAACAAAATATCCATTCGAGGTAAGTTATTGCCAGCTTACGGTGGGATCAGATTGGTGTCATATATTATGAATCGTTTCCATATGGTCATATCAACAGTGAACAGTGGGTAGTCGTTCTACTAGCATTTGTTTCAATTGACAAAAAAAGGCTTTTGAGTCGAATGTCATCTGTTTAAAGTCGCGAGAAATGGTTCGAAAAATACAAATATTCGTATCGAAAACTTGTATAAACTGAAATCCATTTTCCACGAAAAAACCTTCACCATTCGGCAGGAAAGAAAAGGAAAGAAAATGCACCAAATGGGAAGCGTACTGCAACTTTTCCAGTTGCACAACACAATGCAAAAGCGATACCAGCCGACCGGTGCTTGCTTGCGCGGTAATAAGCGTAAGACTTTGCCCTCCAAAACCCATCAATTCGCAAGCAAACCGTCATTGCTCCTTGACCGGGATGGTAACACCACATGGCGGAATGGTTCGGAAAAAGGGTTACGAGCAAGGGAAGAAGAAAAAAAAACACGAAGCAGTTAATACAAATGATCATTTTAGTGCGCCGATCCGCTTCACCATTAATGCAGCAAATAGAGAGGGATGGGAGGGTTGCCGGTTGGACGGTGAAAGGGGTAGGTAAGTGGGGGTAAACTCACATTTTGCAACGCGTTTCCTTCGGCTGCCTTACAGTTTATTCACAGAAATTAATGCTTAGAATGCACCCCGAACCCGGTGGACGATATTAATGATTCATACAAAACCATTAGTACACAAAACCTTCGTATCGAATCGAAACCTCCACCACTTTTGTACTGCAGTTTGGAACGGTGCGCGTTTCCAAATATAGACAATGCGGGTCTTGCGGGTAATCCATTTACACTCTCGGCCGTGTGCGCCGCCGTGTCTCTGTTTGTCCGGTCAATAATTACCGCCACGATTAAAACCCTTCTCTCGAACGGTTTTGTGGTTTAGGACCGCAGAAAGACAAAATCTATGGCGCACTGTCGTGCTCGTTTGCGGCGTAGAAAGAAAAAAAAAAGGTTGATTGAGGTGCAACACGCATACGGGGGCCGCCTACACTTATCAACGCTTTATTTTTAAGTCCCACCTCACTACGATGTGTGGTGCAGGCTAAACACCGTCAAGCTAGCATTTTACTCTCCGAGCTTATTCACGTTCGATTTAATCAAAGCGGCTGGTCAAAGTTTTACTTAGTGCTAACCTATCTGCTGCTCATTACCGGCCGCTCGATTATCAGTATAACTGACCTCTCTCAGTACTGACCTCCCTCTAGTACAACGGCTAATCTGCGATCAGGCTCCCGGTTTTTGTTTTTGTTAATAGAAACATGAATTAAAGATTAACGATTTAAAGAAAAAAAACAAAGGGAATGTAACGAGTAAATGAAATTAATTTTTGGCATTTCTCAATCGTTCGTGGTTTGCTGCTACTGCCAGCTCTAGAGCAACTTGCTGAACCAAATCGCCCGTTTCGTTCATGTGTGGTGCAATGAAGGTGATAGATTAGTCCGTGACAGAGCGATGAAAAAAACGACAACTCCTCAACTGATAACCATAAACACGCATTTTCACTGCTTTTTTCTTTGGAATGAAAACACTTATCGTTTGGCATTTTTTTTAGTTTCACGTTTTTGAATGACTTTACATATTTGTTTAGTGGCGAGAAGGGGAAAAAAATAATTTAAATTAAAACTGTCATTACACACTATACATACCGATCTACACGCGTTGTGATAAGCATCACCGGGAATGGCATCGAGTCAAGATTGCTTACAATGACCATATAGTGACAAAGCAACATTCTAGAGGGCTTATAAATAAATTTTACACTCGTTTTCTTGTTTTTTTTTTGTAGTTGAATGCGATGTCTAAAAATTCTATCGATCAGTTTAGGGGCGGAAAAAAAGATGTAAAAAAGCCCGTCGGCATATGAGTTTGTGATTAAAAGTATTCGATTGGTACGGTGTTAGCAACAAGGAATGTTGTTTTCTGTGTTATAACACATTTATTTTCATTCTGACAAACGATTAGAAGATGAAAATTATTATTGATTATTTTAAAAAATTTCTTAGAAGTTGACAAAACAACATGATAACTCATATAACTTCATTATAAGCTGCCTATGAGTTATATTCAATGATAGTAGGAAAAAAGAACGAACAAAAAAAAGGCAAGAAAATGAAGAAACGTATAACAAAAGAGGCTGCGAGTGCTCCATAAAAGTAGTCGAACTGATATATGACCACACATTATCGATAAACAAACAGTGAACGCTTATCGACTCAAACACCGTTCGCCGAATGCGTTACCTAAGTCTTCGCATGATTTCCCTATCGCTTTTCGATAATTTACCATTTATTGGGAACACACTTTTACAACCCATTCAATCGATCCTATCGATGCGGTTCACCATTCACACATCTTCTTCTGTGGCCGCTAGGCAGCCGCGCACTTGCGTAATGCCAAGACAAACACAGCATACAGCCCGACCCCTGCTCGCGCACCGCATCCGCGCAATGTACCGATGGAAGACCAGCAACAAAATAAAAGCCTTTACAGGCTACACAGGACTGATGGAAAAAGACGTCATTTGTCTGCTTCGGAATCAATTGTAGCATGATGTGCTCAGAGGCCGCATCGAAACAAAAAAAAAGAACGATTTGGCCCGGTAAAAAAAGTGTGAGCGAGTTTTGTTGAAACCATCTCAACTCATCTCCGTCCAGCGCGCCCGCACGCTCATCTTGCGGCAAACGCAAACTGGCAACCACCAAACCGGATCATAAAAAATAAATTGATTAAAGAATGGAATTTAATTGTCGCTTATCAAATTTTGTATACACTTCCACACCAAACATCTCGCGCACGCACACGAGCACGCAGCGCGTATGCACACGCGTACGGTACGCGAGCCCTGCCTGTTTGGCAGGGTTACTCAGCTAGGCAATGGAAACACAATGAGGTCGATATTTTATTTGAGGCTCCATTTGTTTATCTTTTTCTTTTTTTGTCTCCACCTCGGGTTGGCTTTTTTAGGGTGGGATAGCGGGGGGGGGGGGATCGCTGATATAATATATTTATATTTATTTCCACCACAGACAGTTCAATGTCACACCGACACCGCCCAAATAGCACACGGAGCAATTATTTTACAACATTTGATAAGGAGGTCCAACTTTAATAATGGACACTGCCAATATACCGCCGAATATACCATTCATCTAGTATTCGGGATGGTTCGCGCACCAATAAACCTGTTGCTTGTCACACGAGATATACGAACGGAACTAGCGACGGGGACAAATATAATAATAAAACTCCACCGACCGTTGGGTGTACTTCCAACATTTATTATATGCACAAACAATCGTGGTTAATAAAATTGAAACCACTTCGACCGTGCTTGTTGGTAGGGAGGGCAAACAGGTGACAAGATGAAGGGGTATAGAGTGGGTCATTGTCGAAAAAGTAAAGTTGTTCAATTATTTTATCTTATCTACGAATTATGTTCAATTACAACCGGGGTGGTGGGTTTTGATAAAAATGTGCGCCGCGTGCTTCATTTCCATTGCCCTTGGGCCGATGGTGATTTTGGAAGGTGTTTCACCATTTGCCCGTCAGTACTGCTGTTTCACCTGTTGCATGTCTTCGAAGATGTTGGACCAAAATATATATATGAAACACACAGGCGCAAAAAAAAACCCTGCATAGACAGCATCGGGCGCAGAATAAAATAAATGTTTTGGCCGGGTATAGATGACGGTGCTGGAATGCTTCAAATCTGAACAAACAATAGCACTCGCTCAATGTGTGTTTGTGTGTGTGTGTGTGGGTCAATATTTAGGCAGACAGCGTGTACACTTTTCCTTGTGACACATTTGTTTTTAAGATGTTTTTTCTCTTCTGTTGTTTTTTGGTTTGGCTTTTCTACGAAATCGAGTTGCTCCAGACACACTGATACGGCAATATTGTTATTGTAATGTTGGTTTGGAATATTTTATTTTTGTTCTCTCTCTCTCTCTCTCTCTCTCTCTCGCTTTTTTTCCTACAGCACGCGCAGCTGAACAAATGAAGACTGTCTGGGAAAACAGCAGACAGCAGTTGTTCGCTGTGCGATCGGTTGTGACACAAAAAAAAAACAACAAAAAACGATGAAAGTTTTAATAAATTCTAGCTCACTAAACGCCGGTTTCGTTTATGGCAATAATATGAAGCAAATAAAATTGAATTACAACTTTCCCAAAGCAAACACCGTGTGCATTAACAAAACCAATGCCCGAAAAAAAACTCTTCCCCCCCCCCCCCCCCCCTCCCATTTTTCCCACACCCGTTCGGGACACATTAGCGTGAAACGGGGCATTGCACAACATTTTTCACACTTGGTAAGCACACACCGGCACAACAATGAGAAGACACACAAATTAAATAGTTCGCATCATACCCCGTCGAGCTTTTTTGGCGCACGAACTAAACGCATATTTTCTTGCCCATCGCGCCCTATCGCCTAATGACATCTCTGTTTTGGCCAGCAAGTAAAAAACAAAACCCTCAGAAAGAAAAAAACAAGAGTCACAAAACACTAAAGCAGCGGTAAAGTTGCTTACCATCGTGTGCGACAATTTATATAAAAATATAAAATACACGATCGTGTCATCGTCACGGGCGTACGGAAAACCGATGCGGTGCTAATGCTGTTACTTCTCTCCCCTATGAGACACACACGCACGAGGGTGGCCACATACCGACAAAAAAAAACAACAGTTGTCGCCGGTACTTATTAGATGTATGTTGTCATCGTGTTGCCGGGTATGGTTTAAAAACATTTTTCCTCCAAAACGGAGGAACAACTGCTTTTGTTTTTCTTGTTCCTTTTCTCTCTCTCTCTCTCTCTCTCTCTCTCTCTCTCTCTTACATGACAATAATTTTCACTTGTCGGCATTGGCTTCCAGTTTCCCGCGCACACACACACACACAGGTCACAGCCCACAGCGAGGGGTAAGAATATTAAGGGCTTTTCGGTTTGGAACACCAACCGTGGGGTGGAAAACGGAAACGGAATGGGGGAAGGAACAAATAAAACTAAAGGAAAAACGGTCACCTCTCCCTTCCTCCCCCTCCCATCCCCCACACAACCTCATTGATGGGTGTTTTTCGATTTTTCTTTTCAGTTCCCGATGGTATGGTTCTCCCCATTCTGCATCTGGTGTTGCGTTGCGTTGCGTTTCTCTGGTTTCCGCCGTTGCGCGCTGCGGCGTGGGCTCGATACTCATCAGCAGATCTAGATCTTGACACAGAAAGTATGTTATGAAGCATACACACACACAAACATACGCGCGTATTGACAGTCGACCCGTGTGCCGATGTGTGTCCCCCCGGTGTGGTGACGGCAACTGCAGTACCGAGCAACGCATCAACTGGGGGAAAAAAAGGGGTAAAAGAGCAAGAAATCGACTTGCTGTGTGTGTGCATACTTAAGGTGGAATGGAACGGGTTGGCCAGGGAAGGAGTGAGGGAGGGATAAGTGTAATAAATGAAGTCGAAACGGAGTGGAAACGGAACGGAAAGAGCTGGTAGCTGTTTGCTAGCGAGCGAAATAGAGAATAAATATATTTATATAAATATTTCCATCCGCGCAGCACAGTGAAGGCACAAAGGAAACAAGAAAACACCATAAGAGCACTTACTTTCGTAGGCATTTTCATTAATAACATCATACATTTTATTACACCCCATCGAACCCACCCCGTTTCGTTTCTCCCCTTGCTTTTCTCTTCTCTTCCATTTCCCTGTTCACGTTTCGCCACAAGAATACCAACCAACCTTCCCCGTTTCTTCCTGTGCTAAAGATTCTTCCCCCCCCCCCCGCCTCCCTTGCACCCGGGGCATTTGCTGCCGGGCAAAAGAAACGGATCGGAGCTCGAGAGTCGCTCGTGTGTTTTTTTTTGTTCTTCTTTCTTATTAATAAATTATAATTTATATATTTTTATCGTCGCGCAGCGTAGAACGCGAAGCGTAGGCTCCCCCTCCCACCACGCTTCCCTCCCTTCCCCTTCACCGGGGGCCAGCTGAAAGTTTCGACTCGATCCGTCCCTCCCCCCGTCTCCTCCATAATAACACCACCCGCGCCACCTTCATCACCCACATTCCTACGCCCTTGCTTTAACGAGCACTTCCAGCGGCACTTCCAGCATCGGGCCACGACCGATCGTTTGCATCTTTGTTGGTTCTTGTTTGCTTCTTCTTTTTCTTCGTTTTCCTTTTCTTTTTTTCTTTTTTCAACGAGCGACTCGCAAACAAAACCAAACCCACCCAGCAAACTTCCACGTCCGGATTTGCTGCCTTCCGTTCCGTTTTGTCTGCCCGTGCCCGGCTACGAGCGTGTATTTCGACAGAATTGGGTTCTATTTGTGGGTTTGCGCTCTTCTGGCTCGGAGCCCTCTGGGGATACAGGGTGTATCGAAGAGGAGGGGAAAAATATTATTTTTACAGCAAATTTAAGTTACGGTCTAAGTTAGGGGCGGAAGAGAGTTAAGTTAGAGAAATTATTAACAATGGACCAGAGAAATAGAGAACAATGGAGAAAAAATATTATTTTATTAATTGTTTACATAGTTTTACATTGTATTCGCCAAAAACAATAAAGTTTGATCACTTTTGGTACCAAAGGATATGTAAAACACAACAGTTAATATTGAAACACAAACAAACTTGTGCAAAATTTGATATTGAACCTCAAGCAAAGTTAAATGTCAAATGTCAAATCACTCAGTCTGTTTAAATACGGCCGGGTTGAGGAGTTGAGATATGAGAAACAGAATCACAAACGAAGTTTTAAACAAAATAGAACCATAAAATCATTGTTCTGAATATACATGAAGAACCTTATCTGATACATCTTTCCAACAAATCTGAGTTCAAAATTCAAACTAATTAACAGTTTGAAAACGAAAAACTTAACAATCATAATCGTGTAAATCTGACGTTTACTATATTGTGCAGGGGTTGCTAAAAGCGTCGTTGTCGATTCAGTGACGTGTTTGGT
>STHB01016545.1:0-12654 GCA_018908115.1 Anopheles rivulorum
GCTTTCTCTCACCCCATGCTAACCTGCGAACCTTCTTCGAACGCACGTTTTCGCAAAACGATACCGATAGCTGGTACGATTCGGCAAAACCGGATGCGATGCTCGGCTTTGGATGCCCGAACGCCCGACCTGCGAAAAGAGAGCGAAAGGAAAACCACGCAGCAATACGGTACGGCGGCGCCCGATGGGGGGAAAAGGACTCGTCCAGTAAGCGAATCCGGTGCCGAACCCGGACCGACACAGTGTTGCCGAGTGCACCGGAATGTGGTGTTCCCGCGCGAGCCAGCAAGGACTCGCTGCACGACTGGCTGCCGGGCCCGAACCAGCCGAACGCCCCAGGTTGACGCAGTCCGAGATCGGAAAGCATAATTTAGTTAGCATACGACGGTCGGATGCAATGAAATTTCGTTCCGTAACCGGTGCCCGGACGCGGTTGCTGTTCTAGGCGCGCACGGTTTTGCGTGTTTGCCACCCTGCACGGGGCCCATTTGCTGCCGTGTGTGCGTTCGTGCGTGTTTGTGTGCGTGGTTTTGGTGGAAACCGTTGGCCGTGTGTGGTGGCCACGCTCTGCGACCGGTGGCCCGCGAACACCGCCGGAAGGTGTGTGCGTGCGTGTGTGCTGAAGTTGGCAGGTGTCTGGCAGATACGGGAGATCAGGTCGGTTTACGCTGGACGTAATTTGCAGGTTGGAAGCGTTTACGGACAACACCAGCCTGAAAGCATCGGCGCTGGTGCAAAGTGTCCACTAAGGACAAAGGAGTGCTTTCGGTAACGGCTCAACGGGCGAATGTGAGTTACCGCTGGATCAGCAAGTTGCTAGGACATTGCGAGGGAAGCAAGCCGTTTTGGGGTTTACGCGGAGTGGAGCATGTGTGTGTGTGTGTGTGTGTAGTGGTGTGAAAATAGTGTATGCGGGCCCGATATCGAAACAGCAAACAACGTCATCAGCCAACAACAATCAAACAAACTCAAAACCACAGACAAGTGCTACTAGATTCAGCGGCATACGGCAGGTAGGTGCTGCAGAGGCTTACCTTCTCAAATGTGCGTTTTGTTTCAGCTTTGCGCGAGTCGACAAGTTTATTGGTAGTAATATCTCTGCTTATTGAAGAATTTAGACCGCTAAAAAGCAAGAAAATCACTACCGGGACATTGGCTTCTCGGAAGGACTGTTGCCCAACTCCAGCTAATTTGTCGCATACAACCAGGCAAGATTAGTTGCACTTTTTTTGAATTCTCACCTGGTCTTGTTGCAACATGTCCCACGGGAAGGCGAGTACAGTCAGCATGACACTGTGCCTACTACTTGACAGTGAATGACGCCAGTGGTACGCTTCACATATGCCCACTCGCTTGACTGTGTCGGGACGTACTGAGCAACACGGGACCGGAAGTGCAGTAAGAACGCTGTGCTGGAATCAAAGTGCACATGCACTTTTCTTAAATCAATTTAGCTATATAACAGAGTAAAATAATGCCTAAGAGTGAGGCACCATACAAGCAGTAGTTCACATGTGCCCGTCCTGTACGTCGCGAGTGTACCTCAACCGTACCCATTACCCTGTGCAGTACCCCATGTTGCCCCGGTTTGTGCGAATTGGTGGAGTCTCCGGGGGCCTGTATTTTTTTTTCTATTATTCCGTGTGTGTGCTTCTTTAAAGACATAAGGCTTCCCGAGCAAAAAACGGTTCGCGTAGCTTATTAACCGTGTGGCGGAGCGCAATCTCGACCTCGCACCGCACAGAACCTGCCAACATCCGCAACAGCGGGTTCGTTTGCACGTTTTAGGTCAAGGAGTTGGTTGCGCTTCCACGTGTGCGTACCGTCCGGACGTGCATGCGGTCGGTGTGGTTTACTGCTTTCTTGTTCTGGCTACCTGCCGCTTGGTTGAAACTCTTTGCACCGTGGAGCGTGGTACGCGGATGTGGACAATAACGCCAAAGTTTTGCTGGCGACTTTTTGCACCCATATCACCAGATATGCCTGCGCCGCTTCGTACCGTTTGTTGCTCTTTGCTAAGAATTTTTCTTCAAGTTTAAAATTTACTCTGGACTGTTCTTTTTTCTATGCGAGTTGTTTTATATTTTCGCCATGATTTGCCCTCACTTCTCGGTTGGTTGTTTTCTGCTCCTTGCTTCCCCATTGTGGCAAAGGTTTGTGTGCATAGAATTGAGATTATCGACCCTGTTTTGTGACGCTTTCAGGCAAACACCCAGTGCTGTGCATGCTGCATGTGGGCACTTTTGTTTTTAGAGCCATGCTAAATAGCTTATAGTGGCCTGTTAAGTGTTCTTATCACAACAACATAGCCCTAATTGAATGGTTACAAATTAAATGAAGCAGTACAATCGGGACAGTGCATCTACCGCTAATCTGATATACAATTGCATTGGGCGACTTTTTACCGCCCAATTGGTGGAATGATTTGGATGTTGGTTTTTCTATTTGACGAGTTTTTTCTGTCATTTTTTTATTGCTATTGCCCCTAGGAGTGTGAACCGCAAAATATTTTTTATTTCGTGGATGTCCGCTCGAAAATTCCTAACTCGTACCATAAGCCCTTCGATTGCACGGGCATGTACGGAACAGGGTTGGCAGCAAAGAATGGTTTCATTGACAGTGCGGCAGTGTGTGTAAAAATGATAAGCGACAACCATCGAACCGGCGGGATGGGACGTACAGAAATAAAAACGAATGAAGCAGAATCTCCAACGCAAGGGAACGGAACAGACCACAACCAAGTGGCGGCAGCAGCACCACCAGGGGTGGTGTTACGCAGGTTTTTCGAAGGGTGTGGTGAGGAAAATTCATCCGTTTCTCGTTCACCATTTGTTTTTTTTTCTCTCCACGGAATGCTCGGATCGCTAAAGGTAAACAATGCAGTGGAAGATTTATACGCGCCAGAGGTTGAGCAGAGGTGTGCATTTGTTCGGCGTTGTTCGATTGATGTTGTGTTTTTATTCCCGCTGCTGTTACCGTGCCACCAACCAACCAGTGAGGGGAGGTGAGGAGTGTAGGATGGAACTTACCATTTTTTTTTTTCGGTTGCTAAGGAGCGAAGCACTAAAACCCACCCAGGACATGGTGAAACTCGCCAGGCGAATGATAGTGTGAGCGTGTTACACCCGCGTCAGCAGAGAGACAATGGGCGGATCGAAAGAGAAGGAATGCGCTACAAGAAGTAGTAGTTCTAAGCCTGTAGTAGTTCTAAGGTGTGTGTGTTTGTATTAAAAGAGCAGAGAAAATGAGGAAAAACTCCCCGTAAAATAGCGGACGAGCCGGCCAGGCAGTGTACTAATTGTACGCTGGTGTGCGCATTCGACGAAACGTTCTCCTACCTTTCCACGCCGTGCGTGCGTGTGTGTGTGTGTGAGTTTGTAGCAACACAAAAACACACACACAAACACACACAGAGGAATAGAAGGTGCACAAACGGATATCGCCCAGTCGCCCTTGGAAACAGTGGCAGCAAAACAATTGAGTTAAGTTTGTTCCCGTATCGCTTTACCTGGTGTGCCTCCCGGCATTCGACTCGGTATGGCGATGAAGGGATGAACGGTGGTTAGATGGTATGTGGAGGGCGGGCTGAAGTCGGGGGGGAGGGAGGGGGGTGTTCTTAATCGCTGTAGAAGTCAGGGTAGGGTAAAACATTACCACCGACAAGCGTGAGTTTACATACCTGGTGCCGTTTACCCAACCGTTGTATCCATTGAATGGCTGAAGGATCGTGCGGTAAAAAACGGAGACTTCTTCGACCACGGGAGTACGCCCTGCTAGCATGGGGTGAGCATACATCCATTTTGCTGTGTACGGTACAGCGGAGCAATTTATAATCGATATCCTAGTGCGTTTTGCCATCCTCGATGTGTCGGGCGAGTTTTCATTTTTGGTACGCTCGTGTAGAACACCTCAGTGGCATTCCGAGGTGCCCATTGTTGGAAAGAACTTGACAAAGAATTAAGTGAGTCCTCGTTTTTTTTTTTCGTTCTTTTCGGTATCCATAGCTGATAAACCGATTTTCGCTAGCGGTTAGAGCGATTTAGAACTTTCTACCCCATCCGGCCTTACGGATAGGCGGCTGCCGGGATATTGCCAGGACCTTCTGCCCGTCTAAGCTGTAGGACCTTTTTTCCCAGCAACCATAAAACGTCAACTCGGGATGGTTCGCTGGGGAAGTCAGTTTTCGTTTCCCTCCTTGCTTCGTTTTGGTCCGAGCAGTACACTCTCTTAATGGTATCAATTACTCCAAACCACACTAGCAAACACTGCACGGCGAAACCTTTGGGAACACCTGGGAAGGCACTAATACTGTAAGGTGGTGTGTACTTTTCTCTCTCCTTCTTCGAGGTTTTGTTCGTTGCGAGTGGCACTTTGGAAGGGCACTTTTAAAGCTTGTCCCTTGTACGAAGGATGGGCGTTCCGGAGCGACAACCAGACAACTTTGGTGCTTAGTTTGAAATGTTTCTTCAGGTGTGGAGTTCGTTTTGTTGGAAATCCCTATTTGGATGCAAACTCCAATCGGCTTTTTTTTTTTTGTTATAATAACTCTATTTGAGGAACGAGATGACCGTCAATAGAACGAGCTAGATGGATGGAATAAAGAGAACCTTGCTCCAGCGAGATTCAAAGCACTTTCCTGGAATACTTATTCGACTGGATTATTACAGGAGCTATGCTTTAGTTCGAAAACTGTTGAAAGTAACACGAGAGTGCTGGTTAGGGCAGGGTGGGAATCGAACGTAAGCAAGCGACATTAATGGCTTGCATTAAATGGTCCCAAGCTGCACTGATGCAGTGTATCGCCAGAAGTTCCTGTTGATTCTTACCAACGTAGCAACCGATCAACAGAATCGAACCGAACCGGTGAAGGTTCATTTGCAGCCTGCACTTTAACCGGCACACGGTTTTTCGATGCCCGCAAATATCAGGCCGTGGCTGGAGGTGTTGCACATATTTCCATACCCTTGTGGGTGGGTGTTTGGTGAAGTCGCCCAAAGCTGGGGAAAAGGTCGTCTAAGTTGATTGGGCACTGCGGGCATTCGGTGCCCAATCTTTTACTCGTCGCTGTGTCAACGGTGTGCCATCGCAACCAGCAGTAAAAAAGAAGCAGGCTGAACCAAAAGTTCACCAGCGGAATGGTGCGCACCAGCGCATCATAATTGACCGGACCCAGAAAACCTAGCATTACCCGCGGTGGTTCCTCCGGCGTGAACTGTTGATTAGCTGTACGGGTGTGCTGTTTTTGTACGGCGAGTGGGACAATGAACACACACATACACAAAAAGAGAGAGAGAAAGAGAGAGAGCAGCTAGCTATGCATGTCAATTAACACTAATTAAGCACTCGGCACTGACTCCAACCACCATCGTGGCGACGGAGGCGTGTTGCATCTCCCGATGTGCCGGTAGATGGCGACCGTAAAGTGATTCATACGCTATTTTACGACCACCGACCACAGTGCTGAAGGTTTAGAACCACCGCGTCGTAAACGGCGTCAAACAATCGAAGAACCGGCAGCCTCGGACGCAGTATGCACGGGAAAGGAAGGTGTTGAGTGTCATCGCGCAGTAAACTTTATACCCTTGATTAGTGTATAATCTTGCATTATTAGCAAATGCTCGGTGCAGCAAATTTTGTGTTTTTTTTTTTTTTGCCCAAAATGGCCCATGGTAAAGCATCCCAACAGTTTGACATTTGGCCACATCTTACCGGGTACACGTTGGAGTGGGAAGAATGCGCTGGTCCAGAATGCGTCTTCCAGCGGTGACGTGATTTTAATGCCTTTTTACACGTCTTTCTGCAGCCCGTAAGTGTACCCGAACAGGTCGTAATGTTGTCAGCTGCAGTAAAGAACACACCGGTGCCCCGGTTGCGATGCATCGCACCTCAACTCAAGCAGATTGCGTAAAGCTGCTCTGCTGGGTAATCTTACGTCCTCCAGATGCATCGCTGCGGCAAGCTGTCCCAATGCTCCAATGTCATCTTTAGCGACGTGCTGGCGTCTAGCTGGCAAACCCGATGCGTGCGTGGGCTGGGAGCCGGTTGTAACACACCCCGAAAACTCTTCCTCCCTATGCCCCTCCCGGCTATATGGTGGGGAACTTGTTCCGAACACACACACAAGTATTGCATCAGCGGACAAACAGCAAACGGATCTCGAGTGAAACCTCGCTGCACTGTCGTAATCGGAGTTGGTTGAGTTTGGATGATCGCCCACGCAACTCTAGACATAAAAAGAGAGAGAGGGAGAGAGAGAGAGAGCGACAGAACTCGTCTTCCAACACTGGTTGTTACCTGTAACGAGCATCAGAAGCAGCAGCAAAAGGGATTAAAGGCCTAACGGGGTGCTGCGGGCTTTTATTTGTGACACACACACACACACACACACGCGTGCTTGTCGCCATAAAAGGAAGATGACCCTTTCACCGAACGACCCCGGCGGCGGCGGAGGGGTGTGCGAGCGTCGAGATTAGTTGCCGAGAAGACGTCACCGTCGGTTCGTACACGTTCACCGGTGCTGATACCGAATCTGTTAACCGAATCAACTGTCCCAAATCGGTCCGAAGATGGGTCGATAATGGGTGCGGACATGCAGCAAAATGGTTGTCAGCATAAAATCCGTCCACCTCTGTCTATCACCCCAGCTCCCCCCTCCCTCCCCCCTTCCAAAACCCGCCCCCTGCGAGAACGACCTTTGCGTGCCCTCCGTTTTTCTGACTATTGCCATTGTCTTGTCACCTTGTCCAAGTAGCCGCGTGCCGTCTGTCGTTTTTTTTTTCTTGTGTCTTTGTCTTGGTGAACTAGTTCACCCGCTAGTTCCAAGTCGTGTCCAAGTTGGAAGTTAATGCGGCACATGTACGTCCGCACCGACAGTTGTCGAGATTTTTGCTGCTGCCCGTACGTGTGTGTTCTTTCGTTCTTGCTTGCTGTTTTTTTTTTTTTTTTATTGGTATTGTAATTTGAGAACGAAGCCCTCCCATCGCTTCTGCTTTCCCTTTCGGTCGGTTGCTGGTCGACCGCCTCTGCTGGCGTACCATGCACGCCATACACCCGGCTGGTGGTCGACGGTCCACCAAAGTCAACAAAAGCGAATGCGCCACATTTCGGGTGTAGTAAGTACATTTTTCTTCATTTCTCACCGGGGGCCTTAATCTTTAGGGTTCCCCCGAAACCCCGCAAGAGGAGAAAGAAGACAGCAGCGCAACAGCACAAAAGATTCAAGAACTTCATGTTTTGCCGGTAGCACGCGTAGCTTTATGGTGAAGTTTTTAGGGGGTAAAATTCGGTACAACCGTCCCGCCGACCATCACGTTTCCCTTTGCACGGGGGAATTTAGGAATGTGGGCAACACGCTCGTTGCGCTGGGGGCCTGTGTCCGTTCACCCACTCCACCTTCCTCCCTCCCAAACCCCCCTGAACAGCAACAAATCCAGCGCCGTTTGACCGATCGGTTCACCGGCGAGCTCACTGCTCGCTGCTAGCGCTACCATTTTCTCGCATTGTTGTTGTTGAATTGTGATTGATTTCTCTTGTCATCTGCGCGAGGTTTTAGTTTTCGGTTTTCGGTTTTCCGTTTTCCTTTTTCTTTTTCGTTGGAAACGTTCTCACCCACAGTCGGTTCTGTTCCATCCCCAACCCTCCAGTCGGTGGTCGGCGGTTAGGCAAGATGGGAAGGGCGATGTTTTGCGGGCGAAGGAAATCGACCAGAGATTTCGTGCAAACTTTTCCGCTGGCGCTGTGACCGGAATAATTATTGACCCATCGGTTAAGGGAGGAGGAGATGGGGGGGGGGTGAGAGTAACAGGGAAAAAGGAGAAGCATGGGAAGGGGAACAGTGGGCGACAGGACATTTGGGTTTGGGATTTAAGATCGTACATGTGTACCAAGTTGTGCGAAAGTTCAAGAATGAGGAAGTGAGACTTTCGCTTCCGTTTCTGGTGGCGAAATGGGGGAGGAAAGCCCAATGCCCAAGGGGTGAGAGGTGATGTGTTCGTTTGGCGATAAGAGTGTTATTTTGTACTCGTTGCAGGGGTTTTCTGTGTATGTGTGTGTGTGTGTGTGTGTGATTTTTTGCATCCCTTTGGTTTTGTAAAATAAAACAGATTTGTGCAATATTTCAAAGACGATTCGGTTTGGTAGTTGTTGGAAAACTTTCGAACCGGATAGAATAAATTTCAATGATAATAATACTGATGAAGCTTTGCTGAAACAGGAATTTCGAAACCAAGATCTATACAAACAAGGTACAGTGTGTTATAGCACATGAGACTTATTTTTACTATTATTGCAATGAAACGGTTAAATTTGCAAGTCTAATAAGTCTCTTAAAGTGAATAAAATGTTGATATAATAATTTACTTAACTTAACTATGAGAGCCTTGGGTTTTCCTAAACCTGTATCAAAACTTTAAACAAGGTCAAATTGTTCACCATAGTGAGCAACGTTTTAAAGTTTCCACTGAATTAAAAAAAATAAAACCCAAGGTGTATATGAGATCCTGCAATATCCAATAGCCTAGCGCTAAAAGGGGTTTTATTAATGCACACCAAACCGATACTCCGAACTGTCTCGACCGATGCAGTTTAATGCGTACGCCCTCCACACGGATCCGTGTACCATCCGCCCGCGTTACATCGGCTTCCTCCTTTGCGCCGTGCGCGACACCCAGCCACAAACGCTCAATCAATCCCCGGCGACCCGGGCCGGGTTGCGCATCGCTGCATGGGTTTTTCGTTCGGCGAAATATTTACGTAAAAACCGCAGATGCGCGTCCATATTTTGGAAACGTGAGCCTGCCGTGGTCACGGTCGCGAGCGCGTGCACATGTGCTGCTACCGTGTGCGTGTTCGTAAGTAGGTCGCGCCACCGGGCCATCCCCGTTTTTTGGGATACGACGGGGTGTGCCTCAACGTTACGGATACAGTGCACCGGCAGTGGCGACTGCCCACCGAAGGTGACCGTGGCCCATCCCGGGATGCGCTGCGATGCGCGATTATGTTTCACAGCATTTTTGCCGCCTAATTGTTCGCATCATTACAGGGTCAAACGCAATCGCAAATGAATGTGAATCGTCGTCGTGATACTGTTGCTACACTGCCGCCCCGCCTCCCCCCCTCCTCTCCTCCGCCTCCCCGTTCCGACGACCAAACGGCTAATTTTAGCCGTCCCAATACCGTGCCGTTGCGTTGGCAATAAATTACGTCGATTGTATTGGCACGCACGCGGAAAACTTGTGGCATTGCAACCGACGGTGACAAGAAACGGGCTGCGTACGGGCTCTGTACTGTCCGGTATTTTGGCACCAAGCGCGGTCGGACCTGGTCCTGATTGATGCAACAATTTTGCTGCATCGAAACGGATACCGCGCGCGCACCGAGCGAAGGTTAATTTTATTATAATACATTACACCGAAACCTTTCGCGTGCGGCTGGACAGCACTCCAGCTGCGGACGTTTCAATCGAGTGCTGTGGTAAGAGGGTGTGTTTGATGTGGGCTGTTATTTTTAGCTTCCCATTTACATTGTTCTTTTTATCCCCAAACCGCACTAAAACCTCTGTTAACAGCAATACTTTCAAGTACAATTACTGGTTGTTTTATTGCTTTCTTTCTTTCTTTTTTTTTTCAAAGAACAAAAATCAAATTTGCTTTATTGTTCCTTTGTTCTTGGCTGTACGCTATTTGTTTGATGTTTTTCAAGCGTTTTATGTCAAAAGCAAAACATAGATATGTCACCTTAAAAAACTTTCATTAAATTTACATCAAACATTGTTTTTTGTGTATTAATTTAAAAGTAATTGAAATGTAAAATATAATTGGAAATATTACAAATTTAATGAAAATATACTCAAAAGCTTGAAATTTTCAAACAAGATTCAAAATAAATGGAATTTTTTATGCGCTACAGTGCATGACGTAAATATAGAACACCTATCAGGCACAATTTTGAACCATTCATAAAAATGATATATAAACCTTGACTTAAAAAACTAATAATTTTATACTTGATTTGAAATCATCAATAAATAATTTCAGATCCTTCCGAGGTTTATTAATACAGCAAATCTACTCTCGAGCCAGCTGTTATTTGGCTTAACATCACCTGTCTCGTTCATTAGTATTTAACGCAATTAAGCAGAGTCTGCCTTGTCGCTGTTAAATAATAAATTGTGTTACACCTCTCAACACTATGGCAGAGTTTTTTGTTTGTATTGTGTGTGTGTTTTATTTATCTTTGCTAAAGACTCGTAGCTCGTTTTACGATTGCTTTGTTGTTTTTTTTGCCTATTCGGGTTATTACTTATAGGACGGGTTGTTGTTTTTGGTGTTGAATTTATGTTTTACCGCGTACAAGTGAGAAAAAAGAAAGGAATCTGTAAGGTTTCCGCTGCGCGTTGATCATCGTGTGGGGATGCCTATTGGAAAAGCGGTTGAGAGAACGTTGATTTCATTGACCATTGACGTGGACTGTCGCGGTTGTTCCTTCTCTCGCTTTGTCTCGTGTGGACTCTCTGTCTCTCTTTTTGCCGAGAGTTACGAAATTGAAAGCAAACCACACCACACGGAGCTACCAGAAAGATGAGCTGGAAATGTTGGGAACTATCCGTATCATTCGGTCACAGATATCAACGGGGACATGCACACGCACACTAAAGCAATAACAATAACAACGAAAGTCGCTAAAAAGGGCAACGGCAGGAAAAGAAGACATTAGTTCCAAGTTTGGAAGTTAATCAAGCACAACTGCTGAAATGGTCGAAAACTTCACGCACGCTCGAACGCTACCAAGCGGGGTTCCCTGGCAAAATGGCAACGATGGGCAACGAAAATGTCGAATCGACAACGCGGCGACCAAACATGGGCCCGCGGGATGACCAAAATTTCGACTGCATCCCACTAAAGATGGAAACAAAACAAAAAAAAAAAATACCCCAAAAAATTGAGACACCCAGTGGCGCTTGAAGTGGAGCGATTTCTTTTTGTGGTTTAAATTTTTAAACGCTTTTTGTTTGTAAAATGAAGAAATGAACACGTACAGTGGAAAGACACAAAAAGAAAGAAAAACAAGAATGGCCAACAGGAAACAAAAGAAAACGAAAACAAAGAAAAAAAAAACATTTAAAATAGAGTTAACCGTAGGAGTGAACAAAAGCAACGCAAAAAATAAATAAATAAAAAAAGAGTCACCTAGAAGTAAAGCGAACTGCTATCGCAAGTATAAAACAGAACAAGAAACAACAACATCGCAAATGAAGATGAAGCAACTAAATAGAATAAAAGCGAGTGTGGATGATAAAGCGCAAAGGCAAACAACAGCAAAGGTACGAAGAAGAAAACTAAAGAAACGAGAGAAAAAAACAATACACAGACACACACACTCAGCTTCAAGTAAGGAGACAAGCGAGAAATAGAACAGAATGCGGGAGGAAAGGTTGTTGCCTCTTGGTCGTTTTTTTTTGCACTTTTTGTTTGCCTCTTGTGACAGCGAGGAAATGGGGCTAGTAAAAATGCCCAACGATACGTATAATCACCGATCGTAGCCCGGGGTAACAGCCCGCCGTTTGGACGTAGAACGTTTCGTTTTCGATGAATCTTTTTTTTTGTTTTCTTGTTTGGTTTTGCTTTTTGCTTTTTGTTTTGGGGCGGAATTTTCGAAGACGGTTGGCACTCTGCGCCTGACGGAAATTGTGAATGTGATAAAGCTGAACATGAGCACAGGGAGGCGACCGCTACCACACTACTGCTGCTGCTGCTGCTGTATCAACTCCTGCTCGATGCTACAGTGCCCTACAAACGAGCGCTTTATTAACATTAATTAATGATAATTTTATTCCTTCTCATTATCTCCTTCGGGGCAGGATCGAGTCACCCAATCTCCCGTGTTTTTGATTCTGTTCCCACTCCCCCCCCCCCCTCCCATCATAGCGATGGTGTGAGGGGGGTGTGGGAGAAATGAGGGAGAGAGGGAGGGTGGTAGAGCGCACCAGAACCGGTCACCACACATGATGAAGATGATGAGGATGATGACGGCGATGAGATGTTCCTTTGCAAAAAAAAAAGAGCGCCAGTCCGTCCCTTTTCGGCAAAACCTTGCATCCTTGGAGCAAACTTTGCTGCATGGTTCTGTATGTGTGTATGTATGTGCGTTTGTGTGTGTATTAACATCTTTTCGCTATCCCCCCACACACACACAGACATATGTGCCTGCAGGGTGATGAGATTCTACCGAAAACAGCCGAACAGTCTGCTAATTGTGGAACTCCACCACAGCTAGTATGGGGAACGGACAAAAACGAGCTTGTATTGGACCGCTCGGCTCGTGTGCTGATCCTTTCCGGGTTGATTGAAAGATCGTGCCGGTGTGGGACGGTGTGCAGGATCTGAAAGCGAAAACGAGCACCACCAGGTAGGGCATCCTTGTCAGGGGGAAAATAAGTCAGAAGTGACTTTTATTGAAGTTTGACACCATGTAAGCATTTCTCGGAAAGTTGGCAAGCCCGGTGTGTCCGGATGGTGGTGTAACATGTATGAGTAATCGCTATTTTTCCACCAGATTAAAGTTCCTGCCTGTCGCGTGATGGGTCGCAGTTGACTTACATTGCTTTATTTCTTGGATTTTAACTTTCACCAATCAATTCAACAAACAAATTCGCTG
>STHB01016550.1:0-12652 GCA_018908115.1 Anopheles rivulorum
TCCGGAGCTAAAGGGGGGGATCATCGTGTAACTACCACTCCCACAGTGGGTCATTATCGAAACGATTATCATCGTTGTTGTTACCTCAACAGTTTTCTTCACACGGACCAATGTGTGCGTGTTCTGGAAGGATGTAGCTCTGCACACTACTACTGTCGTTGCCAGTGCGTCAATTCAACGATCTGACGTTGTGACCATTAACCGAAAAGCGCTAACCACAGCGATGTCGAGCCATTTTGGAAATTTGCTGTACTCGTTTTTACCTCTGGGAAAGAGAGCTCAAATTTATGGACTGAAACTGGCGCAACGGATGTAACAAAGCTAACTTGACACGTACGCACAACGAAAAAATGTGAAAGGACATACTTTGAGCCAACAAAGAAAAAGAAATAAGAAAAATTGGGACAATAAATAATAAGTAGAGTAACATTGTTTTTGGACATAATTCGTTGTTTAAAAATAGTTGAAAAGAAAGGCCTAGCAGAGAATAGATTAATAGGTTGTTTATGTTTAAAAATATATAAAATAGAGGGACATTCCACCAAAGTTTCAAAAATTTCAACCAAATGTATAATTAATATTGAATGTGTGAAACCAATGAATGAAGAACCAAAATCATTTCCTTTGATGACTCTTTTACGACACATACAAAAAAAAGGGTAACAGGAAAAGGACACAAGACACTGACTTCTAGGGACCATCAAAGCCCGAAGCAGTACATTGTGGTAATGAGTTTGTGAAATGGCACAAGACAATGTGTTCCTGTGTTATGCTGCAGGCGCAAACCCCGACGTCATCATGCTAAATGTATCCCCAGCACGCTGCATCCGATCCAGCGTCTAGATAAATTGATTTAATAACTCCGGATGTGACTCCTCCCCGAAAAGCAGTGCACACACGACCACAAACACGGAAACCAACGATAAAGTCAGTCGCCGCCTCGCGAGGTTTAGCTTTCAATTGAAAAGGGGGAAAACCTTCAATTTCATTAATCGATTGCTGCAGCCTGTCCCGAAGCTATAATCCCTGCCCTGTGGCTGCTGATTTATCGAATCGAAGGACGGTTTTCACATAAAATGAGAAGAATTTCTATGAAGAATCGTCCAAACGGGCGGCCTACCCGGCAGCCAACATGTGTGCATCAGCGTTGCTTGGTTTTCAGACAACAACAACAGCAGCAGAAAGGCGCACAAAAATGATCCACATCAAAAAAAGGGAAAACAAGTTATAATGCAGTCCTGTGTGCCCTTCATATGCAACTTGATGCAACGAAGACCTGCCCAAGAAATGCACAACACAGCCGACGAAACGTCGAGGAAGAGAAAGCAAACAATAATCAATACCTTTTAAATGAATTATTTAATGAGCTCGGGCTACCTGTTGATTGCGATGGGATTTAATCGATTTTAATTGCACGCCTGAGAGCTGCATTTTCGATTGCATCCCAGCGATTATTCTGGGCCAAATGGGTTTCGAATGTGAACAAAAAAAAAATGAAATAAAATAAAACAGAAACAAGAGAGGGCCAAAGACCAATTTATATCGATGTCGGGGGCAGATACAAAATGGTGGTAGGTCGACTGTAAAGATACGACATTTGGCCCGACCGATCGGATTGGACTGAAGGATACGGGTACAACCCGATTGTACTTCAAACGACCGATAATAATGGAGCTCGATGCATCTGCCAACAAAAACAACAAGAGTTGAACATTTTAGAACATTTTCTTTCTTTAGGGACAAATTAAGGTTTTCATTTATAACATCAAACCGGTAATAGGAAAAGTTAATGTAGAAGCATTCAAGAACAACAAACAGCTTTTATGGGAAGATATCGAAAAGATGATTTTTGGAGTTTTAACAGGACAACTATGTTTGATATTAGCAGGTATTAACAAAAAAAATTTGTTAAAAAACACAACAAATTTGTGGTTCTTTAATGGCACTTTTAAGGATCGTTACTTCAAATGTAGTTACATTTTTAGCTCCACAAAATTTGAGAGTACTGTGACAGAACTTTTAACTAATTTTGGACCAGATCCAGAGTTTCTATACATCAACTTGACGTTAATTTTAAATTTCATTCAATTTAACTGAAAACAATTTATCTTTAAATTTCGTTTAAGTGCAGCAGTTTTAAATGGAAATCTATCAGTACCTTACAAATTAAAACAACTTGCACTAAGCAAACAATTTAAACATAAAAGGAATTGCATAGTAGTAGCCAAAGTATGCAGAAAACTCTAGATGATTATTCCATTGTTTTGAGCATTTTGATTGGTGGCGAGAGTTTTCCCAAATGTTGATTAAAACTTTTGCACCATTGCATCCAAAATCGAAATAAATTCCTTCGAAATGTACCGAAACAAAGTCAAAAAAATAAAAATAAGCTAGCGAACGCAATTATGCACAATGCCTGCCACCAACTGTACGGACGCGGAGCAATAAAGAACGAAAGCATGGAAAAAATATATTTATAATGATAATAATAAATACACCCCGGCGCAAGTGCAAAGGGCGGAAGAAATCATCGTCAAGCGACGTGTTGTTCATCAACACCGTTGAATCGATTCTGCTGCTCGGCTTCAATGGGTTGGGAGTCGGTGAAGAGTAAACGGGAGGAAAGAATGACAACCGAAGGGAACGAGGCAACACGTACTGCAACAAATGCAATGAACGTCAGGATCGCCGAAATGATCATCAGCAGCAGATAGTAATGACACCGCGAGCCAGTTTAATAATAATGTGCATCGTTGCACGCTGCCGGCACAAATCGAACCCGCGATGACGGTCAGGTGTGGCCCACGGTGGAAGTTTCAGGGTAATTTGGGTGTGCGCTTTCCACAGTTTTCGCTACCCAGTCCGGTTCGGTTGGTGCGCGGTAAGGACGCTTTTTTGCATTCACCCGGTTACAGGCATTTTTTGTTGTTGTCTTGCAGCGTAATTTTGTCATAATGCTCTCTAAAAGTGAGCACAACATAACCAACCTGAGCTGTGTGTATATGTGTGTGTGTGTGCCACATTAGCTTTGTGCACCCTCAAGGTCTCAAAAGAGGACACACCGTTCCGGTACGTTGCACCACTGAGCGCTGCACACGTTGCACCTTTGGGGAGCAATTTATTTCAATTGTCCTCCTTCGGTGGACGCTTTCGTTCCGTTACAGCAATGGCGGCAACCATTAAATATGAGTGTTGAGTTATGGATGAAGAAGCACAGGAAAAAATATGCACCCAACTATACATCACAAGGTGTCATTTTGTTAAGATCATCGGTCGGGGGGGGGGTTTTTTATCGATCGATCCCTCGAAGGATAGCGCGCTCGCTGCATGAAATGTGACGTGCGGTTTGCCAAGAAAACTGTTGCGGTAGAATTAAGAACCGTACTGGTTACGCTTAATTACAAGCGTAACAGACGCTGAGGTTATGCTTTACACACTCCATTACACGCAATCAAACTGCTCTTCAAGTAATTGAAGCAGACCAATGTGATGCAAGATAATATCTATTGTTCGCTAAAGGGCTAAAGAAACAAGCTTGCAAGATTTTATCAACTAGCTTCCAGCTAAAAGATTGAAAAGAAAATGAATAAAAATGACACACAATAACCAAACCACAGCTGCCAACGACGATACTTGCCACGCTAGCTGGCTCCACTCTTGTCCATCACTACTGCAATCTGTCACTCGAGGGCTTACCTGTAACGATACCACCAGAAGCAAACGGAAAAGATGAAATAATATAGCAAAGTTAATTGTTTATTAACATGCAACGTTTATTATTTTTTGTATTAAACCGCTGGACAAAGAATTGAGTCCACCGAATGCGAACGAACAGTGATGGCTAAAAAACTGCAAATTTGCTGACATCAGTAGTAATGATGAGGCCAGCAGACTGTCAACAAACCATCCTTTGTTGGTTCATCGATCGCGACACTGGAAAGAATAAGTTTAAGGTCATGAAAAACCCTTTCCGCTGCTGATTTCCACCAGTTTCCAGTGACTTCAGCAGCAACAGTAAGTAAACGGGCTTGGTAGAAATTAAAATAAATCTCACTTTAATGTAAATTTATAACTTAATTACAGACTTTCCGTTCCGACGGGTTTTCCTCGTCGTTTGGGCGTCTGGGTCCCTTCTGGTCCCAACCTTACATAGCCAACACAGGCGTTGACAATGAAAGGACTTTAATAATGATAGGGCAGGTCAAAAAGTTAAAATAAAGCTCATACACACTGAGCAACACGGGGAGGACAAAACAAAAACAACGACGCACGGCGAAATGATTGCTGTAAGGCAGATGGTTGTGCACGGGCATACGCCGAAAGGTCATCACCGACATTAAAACAGCACTGTTGAAACTCACGCAAGCCGGTAACCGACCCCCGCTTACGGACAAAAACTGGAGTTCGTCCTTGTGGTGCAGTTAGGTACGATGGATGAATTAGCACCTCGTGGCAGTGTGTCACTCAGGAACTAACTTGAACCGGCTCATCATCGCAGTCACCGCTTCTGACGATGAGCTTACCGCGCTAATATCCACCGGTTCGCAGACGGCATCATCTGCACAAGCGGATGTCACTCCCTTCGGCAACATTATGAGAATGTCACCGAGATGTTTACAATTATATCACTGACGTTAGTTATCTTAGGACGGTGTGCTAGGCTGATTTAGGCAAACCCGATGCGTGCTACGAGTACAAACACGCGCTGCGAGTGTGGAAGCGCTATCTGTCAGTCGAGACACTAATCGCTTCTGACGCGTCGAAACGTCTTCCGTCCAAACTAACAACGCCACCCAAGGAGGATTTGCTAACGAATGGTGTATTTCGACGCTTTCGATGCTTGGCTGGTGCATTGTCAAAGTTTCCCCCTTTAACTTTGTCGATTCATTCGCACGAAAATCACTCGAAGGAAAGGGCCATATCCATTCTTTAGGATGTGTGCTTATCTGAAACTGCCTGCAATGGACGGTACGTGACACATGTGATGAAATATAGCTTTTATTTGCACAACCACCAAATTAAATTCGTAGAAAATTTAAAAGCTTCAAGCAACTCGGGTAAAAGATAAAGAGTATGTGGCAATCGGTGATTTTGCAATACCGAAAACAATTGTTGTTAATATCTTGAGCCTGTATATGACTTTAATTCGTTTTTCATTGAATTTCTTGGCTTTCCAGTAAGTAGGAAACAACCAGAGAGAATTTTAGAAATGATAACCAAATACACATCAGATCTTTAGGAAAATTCTACATAAGATGGCGGAGTTCCAGCTCTACACTTGGCATGTATTCATTGATTCCGAGATATGATAGCACATGTATTGCATCGCATTGTTATCATTTCGTTCGTTCTCCTGTCTGGTATTTGGCCTGGCAGTAGAGAGTGTTATCTGGAATTGGGAAATGTAATTTGCAGAGTTTCGGTTCCATTTTCTATAAGAAAATTATAGTATTCTGGAATACCCTGACAACATGAACATTAATTGAGGAGTCGTCCATTGTTTAAAATTTTCTCCTTGATGAAACAATCGACTAAGTCATGCCAGCTATTTTTGGCGTAGTGGATTTATTTTTAGAAAATAGCCTTACAACCATTCCTTCATACGAGGTAACGATCCGGATAGAATTTGATGCCAAATCTATTCCGAGAAAAACCGACATCTATTATACTACTCCAAAAGGTGATCAAAACACTTAAAACCTTTCAAAATTTCAAAAGAAATTCCGATAGCAACATTGGTGTACTTGTACGTAGTACACATATTTGAGTATTTTCTCTCTATCTGTCGATTAAATTTGCCTGAAGAAATTTATCGGCACAAAACACCTTTCACGACGATAGAAGTTCGGACGGTATCAATTCTTAGTCCTAGAACTCACATGTTCCAACACCAAAGAACAAAAAAAAATATTCTGGGTGATGCCTAATCTGATTTAATTAGGAAGAATTTCTTGAAAAGTGGTCTTTCAATGGAGGATATTCCTCAAAATTTTACATCAATCAATCATTGTGTTACCTTTCATTTTGGAGCAGCTAAAATGCTTCTCATTAGAAGAATCGGATTAATTTGTATATAGCTATGCCTTTTATAAATATTACATTTTCGAAACAAATAGGGGCTTTAACTTATGAACCATATGCATTTATTAAATATTCGAATCAACGTTGAAAATGTCATTTTTAATGATAAAAATAGAAAAAACCATAAAATTATTTCACTCTCAGACACTTCGTATCATAAATCTTGTTGCAAACAGAAATGGTTAGCAAAGTAATTAATGCATTGAATCGATAAACACCAATCACGTACACAAAAGACTATTTTCGCTCAGCCCACGGAAAGGGAGGATGGATAAAACGTCGAGCATAACAAGCACCTTACATTATTACTGAATTCCGCACACGCATTGACAGATGGTCAATAATCACTGAGCACCGGGCAGTGGAAGTCGGTAAAACGTTTGCCTTCGTCCTCTCCATCACAGGTTATTCTATTCGACTTTCGAAGAAGCTAACTAATCAAACTTCCATCCTTCCTACCCAAATGTTCCCAGAGATGGTGTGTGTGTGTGTGTATACATCGCGATGAAAGGGACAGCTCGAGCGGATGATTTGTTGTATAAATAATCAATGGCACACACATAGCAACAGTGTTCCCTACGAATTGGAGGAAAAACAATAATTATTCCACCCACCGCAGGATAATGGTTGTGATGGGTGACGTGAAACAGAAAGTTATAAATATTATCCAAAGAAAAGACGAGCGAAACATTGACAAAACTAACAACAACAGAGAGAAGAGAAGAAAAAAAAACTTTCAACACGATACGACGGGAAACTTGGTCGTGTTGTTGTGTCGCACGAAAAGAAGCATGAGCACCGAACCAACGAGGCACAAGGTAACGTCTGACGGTTGGTGTGTTCGGTGCAAAGGGGCGGAAGCTTTTCCTGGGCTGACTCCCCACACGCTTCCTGCAGGCAAAGGTAAAATTGATTCTCAACCAAAAACACCGATGCGCGTCTTGACGATGTTAAAACGTTATTTATCGTTTTCAAATGATAATCAACTGTGTTTAACATAACAAAAGGCGCACGTGGTTTTGCTCTTTTTCCGCACCGCGAGCATGAATCTCCGAAAAACCACCGTAGACGACATCTCGCAATCGTTAAGCATCCGTCGCTGCGCTACAGTACGACACGGAGTGAAAAACGGAAATACGGACGTATGACAATAAATTCGACTGAATTCAGTAGGTGGCGATCAGCAGCCCTTTTTTCTTTCGTATTCCCCCCTCAAGGCAACAGGATGTAAGAGGTTCAATGAAAGTGGAACGGCAATGTATGTGTGTGTATGTGAGATAGAAGAAAGGATAGAGAGACCACCGCCATCGATTTCACTTTTCCAACAAGTGAAAGTTGTGGATTCTTGTCTCGCGTCCGGAGGAGTTCTTCGTGCGACGCGCGGTCGAGTCTTTCCTGCAATGTTCGTTTTTCGACATGTCAGCAATATTGAGGAAAAGCTGGCACGATTTCGGGACTCCAGACTCGGGATCAGTTAGGGAGGATGTGATGCCTCCTAGTGGTTTATGAAAAATTCACAGCACGACTTCTTCGACAGCCACACGTTTGCTGACACGAGTGTGTTGGGACGAAGGTAAGACAGGAGGACAAAAAAACGTACAAAAAAGAGGATACGAACCTCCTGTTTCAGTTGTATAGGATACAAACACACAGCAGCAGGCACGCAGAAAGGAAAAAAAAGCTCCGATTTTCCGATTGGCTACCACCACCATCACCTTCCTGTGTCCCAGCTTTCTTTCGTTCGTTATCTTTTATCCGGTGTGTGCCTCCGTATGGCTGATTGGGTTGAATGGACGATAGGCATCGAAGGAAATATGTCTTATTTCTATCTTCCCCCGCAGGTCTTTGTCCACAACTTCACCAGTCGGTGCGTGACAAACATGCCACGTGAGTATTCTACCACGCGTGGCTGATTCCTTTTGCGCAATTCCACCATCCCATGCCGATCGGAACGGATATGCCCCCAACGGAAGGACGTTTTCATTCGTTTTCGGGTTAAGCATCGGCTACAGTTCACAGGAAAGGTCACCAATTTTTCAGTCCCAACGTCAAGGTTCACTTCTTAGCGTTCAGAGCTAGTTTTTGGATTGAGATTTTGGAAGATTTCTTTTAAATCATTCGTACAAAGTGTCAATGTCCCGGTTGGCTTTATTGGGTGAGAGTAATTTTTTGGCAGTTTAAAACTTAAGTTATTGTCGCACATTACGTCAAGCTTTTGTTTCAGAACGTTTTAAGGATCAGAAATAGTGCGCTCAATTCGAGTTAATTTTGTATACGTCAAAATCGAATTAGAAAAATATCCAAAATTACACTCCAAGAAATCCAGAATTTGACAAAGATTTCCTGTGATTAAGGATCTAAAGAGAAAGGAGAGAAAATCAACTCACTAAAAAGAATCAATGATCATTTTATGAAAGTCCATTCTAGGCTAGGTGAGTTGAAATTTATTACATTGTTAAATAAAAAATAAATAAAAATAAAAATACTCAACTAAACTCAAATTTGAAGAATTACCCAAGAAACCCCTAAAATATCAACTGTGTAATGGTATCTTCATCTTAAGTGATCAAAATCACTCACAATTTTTGATAGCCGCAACGTAGAAAACAAATTGTTAGCGACATCACTGAAAGACGGTAAAACAGATTGAATGAATCATTTGGAAAAGTATAATTTCAAAACAATACTAAACTTCTAACCATTAGGGCATCGCACAAGACCAACAAACCATCGTGTGAAATTGCTTCAATTTCTAAGAAACCAACAAGAATTTCTATCAAACTCAACCGCCTGTCCTGAAAGGGTGCCTAGTGCCAGTAGAAACAAAGCGAACCGAAGTCGAAATGAACATTCCTGCCCAGCAGTCAATCGGAAAGATAACGACGGAAAAGCAGAAATAAAATCCCGCATTGGAACAGAATTTAGTAGGCCGAGTGACAAATGGCGTGTTATTGGTGTCCACAGATTCAAGATTGAACTATCGCCGCAGCGCTCTAGAGTTTGTGGCCGGATGATACTGAAATCAGCGAAAGAATTATTAACACTGAGATTAGAAAGAAGAAACAAAAAACAAGACCCCGGGAGCAAATATTGTAGGACATGGATTGGACTGCTGTTAGTTTTTCGTCTTCTCGTACGTTTTGCCATTTTCTAGGTCAACTATCATCTCCCGGCTTTACGGTGAGTTATCTCAATTAGGTAGCAAGCCGTACCCTGCCAGTAGCTGCTTCCTGTCGACAAGAAATTTATCACGAATCACCCTACAATCCACGCCCGTCAAGAGATTTTCGCCCTAGGGTTTGCGCTAACACGCCACAAGATTTGGCTCGGACTCACATTTCCCATTAGGCTGATTAGAGCTCCAAAAAAACCAAACCAAAACAAAAAAAAACGCTCCATAAAATCCATCCGTCCTCCAATCCGCAAAACAAAGTGCCACTCATCGCGACTATTCATCTCGCGGGTGCTAGGCCAACAAATACCAAAATGATGATACGTCGTCCGAAAGAAGAAAAAAAAAGGGTCCATAAAAACTGGCCTGGCCCTCTGCTGATTTCGGGCACCGATCGTTCGCGTGTTTTTATTATAACTTGACGATTATGCCACCGGGAACGGGAAAGACAAATGAAACACATAAAGAGCTCCTACCCTCTCGCTTGATCCAATAATGCGAGCACTGGAAGATTGCGCCCCGAAAAGAGATGTTTTGCGGAATAAAAACTAAAACAAAAAAACAACATGCTCCGTATCCAGCACCGACCTCTGGATGCGGGATGCGGTTTACACCGGTACCCCAAAATCCCAAAAAACCCGCAGCATAAGCACCTTAAGCGGGTGTCTTTTAAGCGCGCGACCCACATGCCACATCCTGGTGATATAAATTGGCTGTCCCTCGTCCAGCCCTGCTCCAACCATAATCGCAAACAGGTTAATTAATGAATTGATATCGCCGACGCTAACTACCTGTTATATGGGAAGGAAACACATAAGTACATACGTCTTTCACCCAGACTCTAGGAACACTGTCCCATCGGGGACGCCACGAGATAAACAGCTATAACAGCAAAGCATTGCCAACGATGTTTTTTTCTTCTCTTCTTTATTTGCTTCACCACCTTCAGGTGTGCCGGACTGAAGATGAATTGCTACCGGTTGGAATCGTGACCCGCTACGTATGTGGAGAACCGGCAAAAAAGCGGACACCAGATTGTCACAGCAATTTGTTTTATCTGATGGGTTGTTGTTGTTGTTAGTAGTCGTACACGAAAAGGCAAATGGTTCGCCGTTTCAAGTCACAAGCCAAGAGAAAGTAAACCCTTATGCTACATAAATGCAGCGCCATCTGTTCAACGAGGGACGAACGGGATGAACTGGACGACGAATGGAGAAACATAATTAGTTAAGAGATTGCGTCTAAGTGGATCAAGATGAGTGGTTTTAGAAACGGGAATACACACGAATGGATAAAGTTAAGGCTGATGATTGATGCTAAACAAACGTCGTTACTCTTTTATTTTGGTTGACATGTTACGTTGGCGAACCTGTTTTGACTATTCGTTCCTACTAACGGAACTGGATCGACTCAATTTAGAAGTAATTTTTAGAGGAATATGAACGATATGGTAAATTTCTCTTTAGATACATTAATTGCTTTGTTTGTTAAATTACACAAACTTCAACATAATAAAAAATCTTTTAATTTTTAAAAACGTTGTTAGAATCGAAATGAGTAGTTTAAACGTACCCACTGCTAATCGATCGATGAATACATTGATATAAACAAATGAATTATGAACTATGTCGATGAACGAAAATGAACTCTAGCAAGTGAATTTAGTACAGTAATGAACAAAATAGTAAACAGAACACATTTTGTATTCATCCTTCCGTTTAGTAGCTCCAAACATGATGAAATCTCACAAGAAGTCTCTGGTAAAAAAGACTTTCATTAAGCGATAAGTGATATTGTTGTTGAACTACAGTAACAAATCTAACATGGACTTAACTTGAATATGAATACATTGATATAAACAAATGAATTATGAACTATGTCGATGAACGAAAATGAACTCTAGCAAGTGAATTTAGTACAGTAATGAACAAAATAGTAAACAGAACACATTTTGTATTCATCCTTCCGTTTAGTAGCTCCAAACATGATGAAATCTCACAAGAAGTCTCTGGTAAAAAAGACTTTCATTAAGCGATAAGTGATATTGTTGTTGAACTACAGTAACAAATCTAACATGGACTTAACTTCCTTTCACAATAAAATGTCCATCAGTGCTAGCGGCACCATTTCACTTCACGATGGCACGTTGTTCGGTATCGATCTACCATCACCCATCTACAAAAGAATCAATTTTCCTCGGAAACGAACAAACGAACGGAACGCATTCGGTCTCATCAGTATCGAGGGCAATAAAATTACGACATAAAGCGCCGGGCATCGTAAAATATATACACATATTTTCACAAATGCCTTCGAAAACCCCTTTAACTGGGCGGCACTGCTCCTAGCAACCAAGGTTTCGTGAAGCAGCCATGGACGATTTACTTTACGGAGTAAGGGTTTTCTGTGATTAGAAATTTGATTCCTTTACGCCCCTATAATGTTTCGGTTTGTGCAGAAAGGACACCAAGTGGGCGGTTGCAAGGGCCGAAAGAAAAGTGGCAGAATGCTGGAGGACGCAAAAAAAAAAATATATATATATAACTACACTACGCTCCGAAGGACACCATTTTTTTTTGTTTTGTTTGAAGAAGTGAAAAGTGTTAGCGCGGTAACGAATGGCAAGGGATGCAACGCAAACAGAAAGATTCATCATGCCTGGACCCACATGTTTCATCATCGGCAAAGGTTCCCCTATCAGCAAGGATATAAAATGGGTATCGCAAAGAGAAATAAATGTGAATAAAAATGAATTTGCGGCCCGGCAAAAACTTTTCACATGGTAAGTTGCAAGTCGCCTCGTTTCGAAACCATCCCACCATGACCGATGTGGGTGTGGGTGCACGATGGTAAATGGGGAAATTGTCCCATTCCTGGCACTGCTTTCCCGCCCTTGCTCGGGCGAGCGGTTAAAGTATTTAACGAGTGATAGACCCCTTGGAATGGGCTAATGGAATGCAAACGCAGCTGAGTTCTGGTCCTTCGCTAAAGCTACGAATGCAGACAATTTGCTAGCGTGCTGGCACTGTGTACTTCTTGCACACGAGGGTTGAAATGGAAATAAAGAAGATTCTCTTTTATATCTCTGTTTTCTTCTCAACACACAAAAGGGTCGGAATCATTACCGGAGTCACCCTCATGTTGCTCACGTTGCTATCGTCTGTGGTACCGAGAAACGGCACGCGATGACGTCGTAATAATCGAAAGTTTGGATAATCGATTATTGGCCTTGTGTGCGGTGTGGCAAACATCGTAGGGGGAAAATTCATATAGGAAACATGGATCCGAACTGTGGCAGCGTGTCCTCACACCGACTCATCGAAATACGAAAAAAAAGCAACAGCATCATCGCAAAGGATAAGCAGACGATGGGAGTTTACCGAAGAAAATGTCACATAA
>STHB01016558.1:0-12651 GCA_018908115.1 Anopheles rivulorum
AAGCTGGTCGCGTTTAATGTACATTTTGCATAAACCACTTTTTTGCTTCCTGCATCATCGTGCAGGTTTAGGTATCGTACGATCCCGGCGGATGTGGACAGCTTACCAGCACCAAACTCATTACCAGGATGTTGTGTTTACGATTCACTTTTCATCGCTAATCGATTGATTATATAGTGTGCCATGGTGTTGAAAGGGGTTTGTCTATTTTTTATGTTTGCCCTCTGTCTGTTATTGCACGACACCACGGTGTACTAGATGAACGTGCAAACGGTGATAGTAACTTGGAAATGGCATTTCCGTCAAACCGCTTGATGTCTGAATCACCACCACAGTAGGAACGGTGGTGACACTAAACGACGGTTGCCATTTGTCGTGCCGATTTATGGGTGATTAAATTAAGGCATTTGGAAAATCATTTAACCGGACGAAATCGTTTGCTAAAATCTACACAGTTAATATCCATTCGTTTGTATCACGTTGCGTAACTAACGTTGCACACGATTCTCTTTCCGATCACTTTCAGCTTGAAAGGCGCGATGTGGTCGCATCACAAACGCTGCGTGCCGCACTCACCAAGGCGGAACAGAGCCACCCGGGACTGACGTACGATCTGGTCATGGGCATCATCAAGAAGGGCGACATCAATGTGAACATGAACGAAAGCATCCTCAGACTGCAGGGTGCGGCCACAGATACGGACTGTAAGCTATTGTTGCGAATGGGCCACGGATGGCTGTAGTTCCGAGAATGAATATTTTTACTCATTTGTTTTTTTTTTCTTCTCTCTTTACTCTACATCGCGCTCTTGCAGTGATCGAATATCGGTTAAATCGCACGGAGGATGCATTCCAGGAACTGAACAAAAAATCGGCAGCACTGAAACGAATCCTGAGCCGCATTCCGGACGAGATAGCAGATAGGAAAACATTCCTGGAAACGATAAAGTAAGTCAGCGCGAAACGCTCCGAAGCGTATTGTAAGGTCGTTAATTAATGCAGCATCCATACCTCGGTACTAATTACACAATATAAAAGCATACTTAATATGATGCATCGGGAGGAGAATATGAACATTTAACAAAGAATTTTTCACATTTGCTGTTTGTGGTGCGGAAATAAAGCTTTCCCCACTTGTAAATTAATGCACACATTCAATTGCTAATAATGATATGCACATAATTAAGTATCACTTTAATTAAAAATGTTATTCTTTGATTTCGATCGATCGAGTACCAATCCGCTCTGTTGTGTTATATGACCTGTTCACAGAGAAATTGCCAGTGCCATCAAAAAGCTGCTCGATGCGGTCAACGAAGTGGTCGGCTTTATACCAGGCTCGTCCGGTAAGCAGGCGGTAGAACAGCGGAAGAAGGAGTTTGTGAAGTATTCCAAAAAGTTTAGCACCACCCTCAAAGAGTACTTCAAGGAAGGAGAGTAAGTGTCGGATGGGATTTCCACCTTTTTTTTATTTTTATTCCCAAATATTAATCCGCCAAGGGGTTTTTCTTTTATTATATCCTTTTTTTTTCTAGGGCAAATGCCGTATTCGTAAGTGCCCTGTACCTGATACACCAAACCAATCAGATTATGATAACGGTCAAGAATAAATGCGAGTAGACTTCTTACGCTTGCGCTCGCGATTGCGGCAAAGATGCTGGATGAAGCAGAATCATGAGTATTTAATCATAGAACTTTTGTTACTTTTTTTTAAATTGTTTTCTCTATAATTTCCACCCCCTCATGTCCCCTATTTCCGCTCTTCCACTTAGCATGTTCCGTTACAATAATTATTGATACGAAGGGCGCATTTCCAGCGCCATTGTTAACAGAGTTGCGTTAGTACGTATGAACCGGGTTTGTCTGTCCATTTGGTGGCACGTTTTTTTTTTTATTTTCTTCAAGGCTACTAACCAGAAGGACAGACGGACGCTGCTGGTTGATACAAATATTTACATTTGCAAAAAGGGTGGGGGTGACCCCAAAGATAGTATCGAATGGTGCAAATCGTACGGCCGTGGTGAGAAAAAGAGAGAGATAGTTTAGAAAACAATGTGGATTATTATTACAATTATTATTACTATTATTCTGAAAACCTTTTCCACGCAGACTGTAGACAAGCCGGAAGGCAGCTAGGGAAGCGAATAGTGAGCGTATCGAATCAACTCACACGTATTAGAAAAGATAGAAAGGTTGAACTACAGCAAAAAAAACACGTCTATATATATATATACAATACTTTGAATGTTGTTCGAGTAGGAGAAGATGCAGATAGCGAGTATAAACAATAACAAACAACAAAAAAACAACTATGATAAACGTTATTATTTCTTTTTACTGTAACGGAGCTGTACGCCGGGCGGAGACATAAAACGAAAATCTTAATAAAACCATACACCTATAGTTTTAAAAAATACGCTTGTCACTGTAGTAGATCCCTGTCAACTGCAGCATGTAAAAAAAACACATCCGCAAGTTCCGTTTAATTAGATTTCCCACTCTTCAGTTGGTAAGTGCATTGAAGCGCGTGCAAACATGCATAACAGAAGGTACGAGCTAGCTTACTGATAAATGTCCCAACCATTAGGTAGTGGTTTTAATCTAAAACTTCAATTCCACCGAGATTCCACGCTAATGGGAAGATGGTGAAGTTGTTTCTTAATTATTTCTTGCGCTTGCAGCATTTTTGCACTTTTCGCACGAACGAGTGAAGGTCGCCGTAATGATTCAAGTTTTCCGTTGTTTTTTTTTTTTTCTTTGTATCACACCCACGAAGGACTCCATTTTGACCTTTTTATTTTTTATTTATCAAACACATTTTACCCATATCATTTTCGCTTCCATTTCGCCTTTTAGTTAAAAAAACGAAAATAATACATACACGCCTTCAGACGCTTCGTTTGGACAAACACACAGTGTTCGATCTGCGCTTGACGTGAAGCTTGGACCGTCTCTATATTGTTTAGAAAATTACGGTGTGGGATTGAGAAAAACAGCATCCCAGCTCACACCCAATCTTGGAGGTAAAGGGACAGAAGTAGATGAACTTTTATGCTGATGAAAATCGCGACGTAGGCGACGGGGCCGCTTTGGTAGGAATTGCTAGGTGAATGTTTGAAAAAACTGTTCATGCGCGAAACTGTGAAGGATTGGCTCGCTGGGTTCGGTGTTGGTGGGTTTTTCGGTGGTTCTTCGCACCATGTACAACAGGACGGTAACAATAACGAATATTATCTCGTTAGAGCAATTCGATTCCGTGGGTTAAGTGAATTGAAGCAGGATATGATGAAGGATATGCGCTGTATAATGTGTGTATAAAAAGAAAAGTGCTACTAATAATGCGCAGCGAATCAAAGGCAATGCAATCCCATTGTAATGAATTTCTGTTCGTCCGTTTTAATACCGTAGGCGAACGAAGGCAACAGCTGTACCAATCCGGATGGAGAGGTACTCGACGGGCTTACCATGGTTTGAATTTAATTGGGATATTTTTCGGTGGAATTTCATGAAAGTACCAATATCAGCACATGGATGACTGTCGAGAGTAAAGGAATGAATAACGCAAACTGTCGGCAGGATGGAAACGAATTAACGAGAGTGATTTTTGTATGAAGCAGTTATTAATTAAACTCAAACAAACATTTGGTATTTGAGTTTTTTTTGGTGAAACAGTATTATCTTATAATGAAGAACTGTTTTAATCCAACCAGCTCGTCCTACCAATCAAATGCGAAGTTTAAAGAAGGTGTGACTCACTTCCAAAAAATTTAACGTAATAATATATTCCTAATATTGGGAAGTAGAAAGGAAAGTCTCCCCAATCCCTCTGCCGAAGATTGTTGCACTAGATTATAGCCGTGCCCAATCAGCAAACATACCTACCCAATCTGAACGTGTGTGACCTGAAAGGCCTAAGTACAGCGGTCGGGCGCTTCACGACACGATTAATCAGCAATGCAAAATAAAGATTTCGACACCATACCAGTTTCTCCATCCCAGGTTGATAGAAATGCAACTGTTTTGTTTGTTTGTTTGGCCTTTGCCGAGCTTGTCGGCTTGCCACGATATCAGTCGCCATATCCGCTCCATAATGCATAAGGCTTCGATGTGGCTTCGCTTCCACATTCTTCCTCCGTAAATGGACTCAACGGGGAACAAATATTTTGGTAGCATTTTGAATGCGAATCCAATCATACGAGGAGAAATTGTTTATTTTCTCACTTGCAAGAGTGAATTGCTTCATGGTCGTTTGCAACCCAAAAAAAGAAAAGACTTCACTGTTGCTCATCTTCATCAGATTGTTGATCGGTTGCTGGCGGAAATGAATCCTTCCACACAGACTAAAACCTACCCCTTCTTACCGGATACGTAACTTACACGTGCGTGGTTGTATGCGACAGTACAAGCACATTCGCGTGTTTCAATTGGTAAGCAATTGGTTCTACGTCGTGCGTCGTACGACTCCCGGTGTGGTGTCGTGATGTAACCAGAGCGTGTAAGTTTCTCAGTTCTTTGAAGCTTTCGAAGGACAGGGAACATTGCTGCAAGATGATGTTTACATACGAACCGAACTCTTTTTGTGCCGGTAGCAGTGCCATTCGCACACCGGAAATAAACGGGAAACAACCTTTAACATTGTCAAACGGTTGCGGTGCCAAGGGTTTACCCATTTCCCATCTGCTCGCGTGGTATCGCAGATGGGGCGCATGTCGTCGGCCGGCATGTGCTATAGCAGCATGGTTCGCATGTTGATATGATACCTTGCGAACGAGCTTACCCGTTTGCCTTTCCTGCGACGCACGTGCGTTTGTGTGTGGCGGGTATCGCTGCCAGCGATAGGTATATCTGGCCGCTGGATAAAAATCCCTACCGCTCTACCGATCATAACCACCGGGACCCGCTTGATGCGAAGTGCGAAAAGATGCAACGACTGCGACGCCGTACAAAGACGGTGTTGTACGCTCTCACCCAGTTATTAATTCCCCTGTGCACTGTGGGGAATTTTCTGTGTGTGTGTGTTTTTTTTTGCCCCTCTTCTATTTTGTTTGCAATAGCACTGTCTGCTGTGTACCCAGTTCACTCGAAGGGTGAGCCACCGAAGCGCGGTGTGTAATGGAGACGGTTCGGAAACATGAACTTGCCCGATCGCACGTTGCCGGCCCACGTGAAGCTTCCAATCGCTTCCACGTTCTGGTGTTGGTGCGAGCGAGCGCATTAGTGGTAGCGGGCTGTGTTTTGTATACCGTGTGCCATTATGTATGTCCACGGCCCGGCATCTTCACCTAGTTAGTGGGAATGGAAATGTTTTGCACACTCTTTACCTGGCTTTGTAATAGATGATGGCAAAAACACAACAAACTACTAAGGGAGGGATTTACAATTTAAAAAAATTATTTATCCACCTACAAAAGGAAAAAAAAACAAACAATCGAATCCTTAAATAATTTATATTTAAGAGCCATAAATTCAAAAAATTCAAATCCTGTTTAGCAACATGTGATTGAGCGAACGCTTCTCCATTAGGTAACGGCACGGCACAATTGCTTTGTACATAGGGAACGCGTTCCCGCTCTCTATTCGCATCGGTTCTCTTCACGCTCATGCATGGCCCGTACCGGCAAGAAGGCGCCCGCGCACATCTTTGCCCGCGTTTATCATCCGTAACAGGGACAGCAACGCACCACAAGCCGTCTTGCTCCTGCACACGGAACACGCAGGATACTTTTAGCATCCTGCTGGTTTAGTGTCCAAGCACAGCATCCGTGCTGCGTACGGTGGTCGGCACAGTCAATTGCAACCAGCAACTGGTTGGTAGCGGTCGTGCTTTTATTCACTCAGTGTCCGTTTAACGGTGGTAGCTACGGCTGGCTCTATACAGAACACGGTGATGCGTATCATCACCGCGTCGGCAATACAGTTGCGCATCAAGGGTCGCTCGAGGCGGAAGTAGAAACCGAGTCAGTACACGCTAGTCAGTGAGCAACGGTCCTCCTGGCAGGAAGGTGTCAACAGTGTGTTTGTTGTGCGATTAAACGATCGTGGTGTGAGATAAATCAAATACATATTTACATCCAATTCCAATCGATGTACAAATAAATAATTAACGGTTATAAATTCAAATTTTAAACAATTAATACACTGGAACGTGCACGCTAATACGCGCTGCTCATCGGTACACGTACTCGTTTGTGTAACGGCAAAATGCGGTGCACTTTTATACATGGAAAGTGTAATAACGATACACGGTCCAAGGTTAACACCGTTCTGAATAACGTAAGTACGCGTTAGTATTTGCTTGCGTTCGCGTGTGTGTGCGTGTTGTGTAGAAAGTGAACATCCACTTGAAAGTGGCATTAGACCATCGTCGATCGTACAGATAAGTGGAAGTTGCTGCACCATTGCGTGGTGTATTGCTTGCAGTGCGCTAAAGTAATAGTGGCGTTATCGCGACCATTGGTGATAAACATACGCAAAACAAAGAACTTTACACAAAAAAAGGGAACACCAAATCGATCCCAACGCCAGTTTGCGAACGGTGCAATAAAGCGGCTTTCAAGCGTTACTCGGTCAGTAACAATAACTGACCTCACACGGTTGTCTAGAGTGACAGATTTTTTGCTGCTTACTATTGCGCTTATGTGGTTCGGTACGTGCATGTAGTACGCAGTGTGGTTGACGTTCTAAAACTCTCCTCTGACTACTGAGGCCGCCGGTGTGACGACGACGGGCACATCACGTTTTTCAAGTCGCGCTGCACCGTGAGTTGTTTTGTCAGCGTGTTGATCAGATTCCCACCCACCGTGAACGCGCGCGTCTGTGTGTGTGTGAGAATAATAAGCCCTCATCGAAGCACCGTGGACAGTGACCGACGGATAGGGAAGATTGCGCTAGTAGTGGCGTGTTCTAACGTCATCACCGATTAGCTGCAACGCAACGCAAACGAACTGCACTCTTGGTGCCACGCACACAGCCGCGTTCCGTGCTCGAAAGCGGCAATAAGCTAGAAAAGAGGTCCCCCCCCCCATTTTGTGACTGTGACTGTAGCGGAATCTAATGAAGGTAAGTAGATGCACATGCATCGCCCGGTGCCGGGCACGTTACCGTGCTAATAGCTTCGTGCGTACTTGCACGAGGGAACGAGAACCCGAGTGGTGTATGGGTTGTATAATCGTTCTAAGCCGCTATGACGCGATCCTGGGTAACAGGATGGGTGAATGGAAGCTAGATCGCCGATCAGTACATAGTGTACGGCACGTTACTAACCCTTCAAGTGCGAGCCAAACGAACCGGACGAAGCGTTAGTTCTTTCTCTTTAATAACGTTCTTCTGAATGTATTGCAATGCTCGAAGTAGCATACTTTCAACTGGCTTTATCTTTCCTTTCTTTTGATCGCTTTATCTCACGTTTAATAGCAAAAGTTTGATGCGTATTTTCAAGATGTCGCTCGTATTGTCTGAACAGTCAACTACTCTCAAGACAAGTAGACAACTTCAAACGCTATTAGATACTAAATTTAATCAAATCTATTCGTTTCGTGCAATTTCCACCAAAAAGAGAGGGAGAGAGAGAGAGAGAGTCTCTCATCACTTTAATGTGCACGAATGACTGGCAGCGATGGAAGAATAAGGTAGAAATTAATTTAATTTAATCCAACGAAGGCACTTGCTTTCGAACGTGCAATCATGTAATAAATCATGATTTTGATGACTATTCTTCTTGTGGTAAAGTAAACTTTCGTAGTACACTTTTTTCCGCATAAAACGTTTTTTTCTGTTTTGAAAGAAGTTCTGAAACTGTTGGAAGTCTTCCGAAACATTATATAAACTATGATCGCTATTATGTTTCATTTCACTACACTTCCATTGAGTCTAGAGCAAGAAAAATGAAAAAGATTTTTGAAAGTATTCACTTTTAAACGTTACTGCCAGCAACAAAATAAGGCTTCCTGGTGACACATTAAGGGCATCTCGATTCGGGCTGAAATAATCAATTTTCGATAAATTCAAAGCAAACAAGCAAAAACATTAACGTATCTTCCTGCATTGAAACGCAACGAACCAACGGTCATAATGTAAATTTATGCTTAAAGTGCTTCCTGTTTGCATTTTGAAGCCTGTGAAGTAGCTTTACGAAAAAAGGATCCGGAAAAAAGGAAAGTGGATCCGCAATCTTTCCAATTGGGCGTTAAAACAATTAAATGAAAGTGCTAAAAAAATAGTTAAATTTTACTTCTTCTTAAATTCAGAATTGAAAATGGAAATATAAAACGTTAATATTAATAAGAAATTCTTTTTATTAATAGTTTGAAGAAGTAATTTTCCATTTGCTTGTACTGCAACTGGCCAATGGAGAGAAATTAATGATTTTAATTATCTTTTCCGGCGCTATTTAAATATCCATCATAAAATGGAGCATCAATTGGAGCAAAAAGATAATCAAATAAGTGTATTCACAATTCTATAAGGATTCTTTGTACGCATTTGCCATGGTTAAACAGAGCACAACCAATTAATGGTCACGGTTTACCTGTATATACAGACAACTCACCAACGAGGAAGAGCAATCCCATGAAGCCCATTTATGACGGGACGAGGCAATGCAACCGTTATGAATGAAGGATCTTTTTTTCCTGTTCGTTGCATGAATAAAGAACATTTGTATGGGGTTTTTTTCCGCAGTCATTTCTCTTGCTTTCATCGTCGCACGGTTTACGGAAGCGCTGTAATCGAACGCGTCGTTATTCGTTTCATGCGTCGGTTTTTTTGGAAAAGAACATTCTAATGATAGCGAAAAGTTCCAGCAAAATCCAGCACTTTGGCTGTGGCTTTGGAACGAAAAGTCGCTAATCAACCTAATGAAAGTTACACACTGGCAGCGAGGGTTTTCTCACGATTTTGGCTTGCGCGTTTGTAATCGCCCAGCATTACTCCCACCAGAAGTCTAGCAAATTCGCAACAAAAACAATCCGACCAACTAGAAGAGCCCTAGATCTATAAATAAATAATATCTCGCACTTTTTTATATCAACTCCACCCGTTGTGTAATCGCTGTGCTCCCACTCAAGGTGAGAAGCCCCACGAGGAGCAAGGTTTTTCGTTGTTTGAATTTTTATAAAATTAACACGTAACAAACCATCGTTTTTTTTGTTAGCAAATACGCATTCTACGGGATTTTTACAAGCATGGAAGTGTAATAATAGCGATTAAAACTTTCGCACCATGCCGGATAAAAGTGTCCTTTTTGATTCGCAGTAAGAGCGATATGCTTGAGTGATGCGTGCTTGAAAATAAACGCTCGTTTAAATATTTAATGATGGTGGCACAGCGAAATCGATGCTAACAATCGCTCAAGCACAAGAATTGTAAATTCGTGGGTTTTTTTTTTACTAAAAATATGCGTAAAACTTTTCAACGCCTTAAAATGTGCATAGTAATAACCTTTTTGGGACGGACATTTGCCGACGGCAAAACTCAATCATGTCGCATTAATGAACGGTGTGGTCGAGTCGGTTTGCATTTAGATCTACTACGGGTGATGAGAAAGAGAGAGAGAGAGAGAGAGAGAGAGAGAGAGGGATAAAGAGAGAGAGATGGACCGAAAGGCATTATCGAATCAAAATCGATCTTGCAACTCCTCCGGATTGTCCGAACCGAACGGTTGTAGCGAAAACGTGACACATTTCCGGCCACCACTGTACCTCTGCCCACACAAAACACTTGCCCTTGTCAGTGTGGCACAGCCATTACGCATCAACTGTCGGGGACACTCGGGAACGAGCACACCGCACTGGACTGGACAACATTTGAAACCTTTTTTTTTTGCGAATTGCCACTGTTCAAAAGGCTTCTATTCAGCTTTTGATCGAACAGCATCGTACAGCCATCAGAAAAGCCATCTCACTGGCTATGGTGGCTTCGGGCTTTATTTGTAACACACCCTGTGCATGCATATTGCATATTGTCTCTGAAAAAGCCCACCGAATCGTGGGCCCATCCATTGATGGATGTGAAACCCGCAGCATTTGCAATTCAATTTACGCCTTAGCGATGCAATCGTCGTTACCCATTTACACTCACACACCATCCTGTTGTTGTCATTGAAGATGTGCCACTGGCCAGACATTTCTGCTCGCTTAAACTAGAATGAATTCGCTGGTGGGTGAGAGAGACTTGGCTAATGAAATGCTTTCCTCGTACACCGATATACGCACCGGGGAAAGATCTTTCTCTAGTTGCATATATTTGAACGGTACTAGCAAACATTACCTTGTAGAACGATATTTATCTGCTGCAAACAATCGCAATCGCCCAGAGACGGAAGCTTTTAGAAAAATAATCCCACATGGTCCCAATGGGGGTGGTTTTTGATTTTGGGAAAATGGTTTATTTGTTCGTGATGCTCAGTCATGTTTTCGTACGTCACACGTGGGTATTGTTTGCTTGCACGGTACAGTATCGGATGTATGCATTCTAGTACCCGTTGCCATAAAAGCGGATGTACACGAGACATGAGAAAGTACATATACAGTTTGTTCTACTAACAGTTTCCTTCCCTGGAGGAAGCAAATACAAAGTCCTTATTTTCATACGAAACCGAAAATCCAAATGCTGTTTAATTATCTTTTTTTTTTATTTATACAATGTAATAATATGCTAGAAAAAGAAATAATATCAAACACTTAAAGGTTGCTAATAATAGTAATGCAAAATAAATCCCGGCAGATGGCGCTAATGTCGGCAAAAGGGGATTAATAGTAACGCTTGTGTTTCGAGCGATAATTACACTGAATAGCAGTGAAGCATTAATAGTGAATTACAGAGAGTTAGTACAAAATTAGAATCTGAATTGAATAGCCTTGTATGTGTATTATTATATATTTAAAATATCTCACTAAGCGTATATCCCCTGAACACGATCCAAGTCTGTTTGCATCTACTAACTGATGTCCAGTTTGCCATTTGAATTCCATTTCCTTTATCCGAGAAGCACTCATGCGTGGGATTTATCTCCTTTCCACGTACACATCTGTTCAATCATACGCACACACAGCTCTATAACAGGAGATGAACTGTTGTAAGTGCAAAATTGAGCATGAAGTAAAATACAACACCCAGCATCAAATACAAACAAAAGCTTGCAGCAAACGGACAGAGCAATTTACGTTCTGGTAAAAACATTCCACCGGTCCCATGGTTGCATGGTTGCAGAAACAGAAATAGCACATTCTACATTCTGACAAATGGTACGGGAAGACCTGCAAGATTCCTTGCCGAGCATCCAGGACACTGGATCCGAAATAGCAGTGTACTCTTCGCTTGCCCGTTTACAGTTGGGGCACGAGTAATTTTCCTGTCCGAGAATTCCATCTTTTCCTCGCCTTGTAAAGATATTTCTAAACCATCAACAATGCGCACTATTTACACTTCACACCGAGGTGTGTGTGTGTGTGACTGGCAGTTGTAGAGAACTGCCTTTCACCTGTTTTGTTTTTGCTACTTTTACCATCCATCCAACGTGATCAACGTTAGCTGTCGGAGTTAAAAACGTACTCAAACGGTGCAAAAGTTTCGTGTGCCTTAAAAAAGAACTTCTGCCACGGGAATCTGCTGAATGGCGCACTAAATAAAAAAGTCATCCCCGACGAAGCCCCATCTGCTGAACGGGCGGTTGTTTGGAAGCGGGTCTTTTGTGTTTGTCCAGTTTTACACGGGTTGTGGCTAATTTCAGCACTTTCAGCAAACTTTCCAACAATGCAAAACCTCAGCATCTCCTTCAGCAGCACCCCACAGCGCAACGGGCGGCATGAAAACTTTTGCGCAGAACCCAACCCGACCAAGCGGGTGGTACAATTTAGTTGCAAACGATCTATTCTTCTCCTTCCCCGCCTTTGGAGAGAAGAAACAATAAGAAACTGTGCGGTGTAACACACCGAAGACAGCTGTCTTGTGCATTACGATGCCTCTGCAACGCCACTACAGCCCGGCCACTGTTCGGCCCGGCACGTGTTCGGCAGAGTGCGCCCGGTACGGGTGCGTGTTGGCACGGAAGTTGATGTACAACCACGCGGTTGACATTTTGTGCTGTTGTGCGGAAAATTTCACCAACCATCTGACATGTTTTTTCCTTCTCGACTTGAACAGTTTGCCTGTTAGCATGGAAGCGGCGAAGGACATGTCGCCGGGCGAGAAAAGCCAGTGAATGTAATAATCCCGATATCGAATGATGTTGCTCCAATGTTAATCCTACGAGAAGCGTCATAATTTTTCTTCACATTCATTAGACGACCAGTACTGAAAGTGAAGGAAGAACAGGCGGAATTGGTCGGGCGGGTGTACGTTGGCTCACGTTGCCAACGTTGTAGCTGCTCGTGTGCCACGGGCCCGTTAAGGATGGGAAGATTAATATATTTTCCTTACATTCGCTTACCCCAGCGCACCATGTACCATGCCATGTTGGTTATGTTTGCGTGGGTACTGATTATGTACCCCGAACCTTATAGCAAACCGATAACGCCAACGAGACTACCCAGTAGGAAAGGAATGGAACAGAAAAACAATACATTTCTTCAACCTCCACAGCGAAAACACCGGGAAACCGAAACGGGATTAGGGCCGTACGTCGGTGTCTTCCTTGGCGCATTGCTAGTGCTTC
>STHB01016587.1:0-12643 GCA_018908115.1 Anopheles rivulorum
CAAAACACACAAGCTTAATCCACTTCATCAATCGGCTTTCGTGGCTTTTCCACGAACCAATCATCACATCTAGCAGATCGTTTTATTGCTAGGATCATAATCAGCACTGTTCATAAATCGTTTCTGAACACGATGAGAGCGGTGAAGGGGAAAAAAAACAAACACTTGGCCAAACACTTGGCTCAAAGCATTCGAGGGTTTGATTTATTCGATCTGTTGATAACCCGATAAGCCGTTTTATCGCAACAAACTGATAGGCTGCGGTACGTACCTTGCTGGTGTAGTGGTACGGTTGCATCAGTAAGTGATCGTGTGTGGACATTTTAAATTAACGCAATTTTTGGGAACTATTTTTTTTTCAATTTTCAGTAGATTCCATTCGAGGGACAAAAGATCATTTGCGTTAAATTTATATTGCAGCGTAATTTTTACTTGAGAGATTTATTTAATATCTTTTTGTCATATTGAGTCATATGAGTTTCACTTTTTAACAAAGTTTTATATTATTCATCTGCAAATAATTTTTACGGTCTTTAAAGAATGAGTTGAAGAGATTTATTGTACAATTTTGAACGCCAGTTATGACCAAACACGGCCCCATAGTTTTGGATAGTCAAGGCAAAACGTGTTTTTTTTCTGCCCCGTTTCTCCCGTTGGTGTAGTGAGATTGATTCAAAGCAAACAAAGAGAAACATAGTTGATAGCGCTTCAGAAAAAAAGGTAACTCTATGATCTGTGTGGATTATTATATTTCTTGCTGCATCAAAGCGAACGGATGATGTGCGGGCATTAGATTTCGTGCAAACATTTGCGATTTGTTTGATTGTTTCTTGCTTTACACTTACCTTCATTAATGTTCCTCCGGCAGATGCAAGCGATAAGCGCCCGTTCTTCGTTGGCAGCCGGTACGGACGATCGCACGTGTACGGTGCGAAGGATTTACGGCAGGTGAACGTGGTACCGCGGAACGATCGCTTTTTCCTCGGCTCACGGTACGGCAAACGGGCCGACCTGACGAAGGAAATCGAATCCGACAGCAATAATGGTATTGCCGAGCTGACCTATCTCGCCTGTCTGCACACGGGCGTTTCCAACCTTTACCGATGCTACAGGTAAGTCACAACACTTTGAAACACGAACCGGTTTTGTAGTTGATACGTTTTCAATAATTCTTCCATGCTTTCCACCGTATTGTAGCCGCGATTCGTCCTCGGGTGCTCTACACCAGCAGGAAACGGATCAGTACGATCAGCAGCAGCAGCAGCAACACCAATTCAACGATAATGTCGACCTGTCGGAAAAGTAATCAAAGCAACATGTGGTGCGATCGATGCAACAAGCCTACTGCTGCTACAAATCGTAAGCGGTACTACCCACACATCGTTACAAACGTCACGCTATTCAATCTTTCCTTTCTCATTTATCGGGCAAAATGACAACAATGGCAAAAGATAAAACATTACAAAAAAAAAAAACAAACAAACAAACAAGCAAACGAACGCAAGAAACAATTCATTGTTGGCCAATGTATAAACCCTACAACTACACATAATAATGGTATCCTTAATGGTGCACAGAACATAAATGTTGCGATCCAAATCTGTACACTGCAGCAGGGGCAAATGGCGGACGACGGGCAACAACATCCAAAGGGTTTCAGTTTTCGGCAGCGTTTCCGTTGTGTTTCCGCGACTGGATGAGATGGGATAGTAATCGAACAAAAGAAAAAGAATGCACGAAACAACGGAAAGCACATTGAGCAAGAACTAATGGTAGTGTTGCGGTTTTGCAACCGTACACACTATCAAAGGCTGGGTAGCTTTTGCTCGATGTCTTTCGTTACGGACGATCATGTCTATTATGAAGTATTACCTAATCTTACAATTATACACCTAGATAATGTACCGTTTAAGAAACCTGTACGCTGTAGAAGGATGAATAATGGGCGATCGCAGTGGATACGTACATAAACGCCTAACGAGTGTTAGTTTGTTTCATTCCTGTTACCTTTTTGCAAATGTAGTTCACGTTATGTTCATTTATTTTACCACAACCACGGAATAGGCCACTAACCAAGTACATCGATCTGATTATAGAAGTTGCGGGTTGCAGAAGAATGACTTAGAAAGAAACAAACCACACAAACAAAAACACACAACCATTCAGAACCATGTTATCTCGTCGGCACTGTTCTTGTAAAATAGAATTATACTGTAAAAAATAAATATTAGTGCTCTGGAAACAAAACTGCTGATGACCACCAACCGACGGTGGGACCGTTTTATTAATCTTTCGTCGCGTGCAATATAAAGCATCGTGGCGAAAGTCCATCATCGCGGAGTCGCACCAGATTGCGGCGTATTTTTAAACCAGACCGGTTGGCCACGCTCTCCATGTAGCACATACGGTCGAGCAGTATCACATTCTCACAGACTGACTGTAAAGGACATTTTGGGTTAGATTTAATAACGGATCATACACCAATTGTTGTCTTACCTGCAGGCAAGTTTGAAGGCACTCTACATATTCCGCCAGTTTCGGTCCCTCAGTTCCATACATTTCCAGAAAGGTAGCCATTTTATCCCGGTGGTGATTCGTCCAGCGACACTCGGGTCCATTCGGGTCCAATTCATTGACCAGCGTAAACTGTTCCAACATGTTGTCCACGGTTATTTCATCCGGTATTTGTCTTAGTTTTCTAATCCGCACCAATTCATTTCCTTCTAAAATGGCATCAATTAGTCCACGGCGGAACATTACGCGACCGTGCTGGAGATGTTGCTCAACCGAGCGTTCTTTCCAACGGGCAGCCGTTTGCTGACAGCCAAGCCGTAAGAAAGATCGACAACTTATCTCCCGTTTACCGTCGTGCAGTATGGTTCGAAGCTCTTGACTAAGGGGAAAGTTGAGGAATTCAACTGGAGCCTTCTTATCCAACGGTTTCATACGATGGTAGCAACAGGGCATTATGGTCAGGCTTTTAGCCCATTTGCAACGCAGAAAACAGTTAATGGCGGTAATGGATAGATCGGCACATGCGTGAAGACCGACCAAAGCAGCATGGTGTGGAAGGTTATCGAAACGGTCTTTACACTGTTGTTCGATAAAGTCGAAAGAATCATCCGTTACGTAGTGATGACAGTATTGTACAGCTTTCGTCGTGCAAGCAGCAGAACGGTTATTACATGTTTGCACAAGCGATGCGTTTCCTTCAATTCCAAGTACTCGCATACCGCTTCGATCGTGGATAAGTTCACTCAGATAACCCTGCGTAACAAAGTTTTGCTTAAGTAAAAGCCAATCGTTAAGTACCAGTAATGCTTTCTACTTACTAAACCGCTACCGAAATCGATGTACACCGTGGCGTCATCTGAAAGTCGCTTTATCTCGATGAAACTACCCAGATTATCTATTTCATAGGCCTTTTTGGCGTTGATTCCTTTGCGTTTTTGCCTTGATCGTCGGTTATCAGCCTGTTGCTCGATATTTTCATGCGCATCATATTGCACTTGTAGTCTTTTTACTTGTAGCAGAAAGTCTCGAAATGAATCACACCATGTGTCCTATGGGGAGGATGAACAATCCGAAATGAAACACTAGTTATTTGATGGCATGCCGACAGTCTTACCTTGATGAAACCCAGTGGAATCCGGTTGAACTCCTCGTTCGTTACGGTATTTAGATCGTTAATCCATTCTTGTGATAATTCTTCAAGCACACCGCATCGTATAAACTTGGTGTTATTGTAACAGAAAATCCATTTATATTTGTACAGGAATTGTGCTGCGGATGAAAAGTAATCTACATAGTCAAAAGGATGTGTTTCAGTAAACTGTACCATTGCACATGAGTAAAACAAAATTGTATTTTTGTTTACATTCGTGCCGCGCTTTGTTGTGACATTTGACAACGCGCTTTTTGCTCTGGTTTACGAGAACGAACGCAGCCTATTTCGCGGCCTCTGGTGGTGAGGGCAGTAAGCTTAGTTTGACAGCGTCAGCGGTTTCGCAAGTTTGACAGTTGAATACAGATTGTAAACAAATGTATGAAGCGGTAAAGTTTTCTCGGCACAGTGACAATAAGTGATGGACGATTTTATACTAAACATATCGGATTCGTCAGATGAAAACGATACGCTAGATCGGGTGGACTTTACCGAAAAGTTGGACGCACATCCGAAGAAAACCGAGGCCAGCAATAACGTAAAGGACGACGAAGAAATGCCAGACAAAGCGGAAAACAATAGCTGCGACGCAAACACTGGCTCGGACAAGAACGCTGGCGTTGGTAAGAAAGGTAAAAATAGTGAAAACAACGATGAGGTTGATACAAACGGAACTAAAAAAGGGCGAGCAAAGCGTGGCAAACGCAATAGACTGTTTGACGAGAACTCAAAATTCTTGGCCGATTTTGATCCGGGCAAATCCCAGCGCGAAAAGCGCAAGATGGAGCGCACCATACGCGCCACGAAACAAATCGGGCTGTACGATGAGAAGGGTGTCCTGCGAAGCAACGGTGTGGATTTGTGCGATTGTCTGGAGCAGCGATGTCCCGGTTGCCATATGCCGTGTGCCGACTGTGGTGGTGGCAAATGTGGAATGGTGTGCCGAAAGTTACGCAAATGGATGTACGACCGAATAGAGATGGATGCGAAAACTTCGGTGAACCAAAATCCTTTCCCAACGAAATAGCCAAACTGTTTTGTCGTGTAGAATTAATTTATTGTTTCCAACTTCCATATGTCATATGTATAGTTTTACATTCAGTAATAAATTACACTAACGGCAATGTAGCCGATGAATGTACGAGGCCGATTGTTGCCTGTCGCTCATTTCCGTCTGGCTGTAGTAATACTATTATAGTACATCTCGTTTAAATACTGAGTAGCAGAGAAGGAGCCTTTAAGTAGATAGTTTCGTTATCTCCATCACTTCCCGACACACGATCACAAGTTTACACTGTTTCCAAAATATGTACATTCATAAATAATCCAACGCGCCCTGTTACAGCGGGTCAGGGCTATGTGGCTAGCAGAATAGGTTAAGCTGCACGTATATGCGTTTCTTTGGTTGGTTTTTTTTTGTTGTTGTTGTATTGGATGCATTTAACGTTACAACAGCGGTACAGTGGCAGCAATGTATACAAGCACGAATGTGGCGACATAATTGAACTATGACAGAGATAGCAGAACTGATGATCAGTTCGATCGAGCCGTACACAATGCTACACTTAATAAACGGTGGTCTAGCCCGAGACAGCACATAATAGCACAAGAACATCATGTAGTTAAGCGTGAAGCGATTCGTACCCCCCAGCAAGGGCGAAGGGCGCAATGTAAGCTCTCCTATTAACTACTGATACACAGCTCACTACACTTTCTACTAGGTACGGGGATTACGGATTCGGTGTGTTGTGTTGTTCCATGGCGCAATTTGAAATCGTCCCAATGCTGAGTGTAGACTGTAGAACTGAAGATAGGGAAAAATCCTTCCAAAATGTGAATGCTTCTTGTCGCATTCCTTTCTGTGCATTCGCTTGCTTACTTGCCTAAACACAGAATACAAGAGCGCGGTCAGGTTGTTTTTTGGACAGTGTTTGATCTTTGATTTTCTAGCTGTAACGGTATGGCTGTATGTATACGACACACACACACACACACACAATGAGATTACAAATATCGGGTGTAATACACATAGGTACGACTAGTTGTGGGACCCTTTAAAATAATAGAACCCATATTCGGATTCTCCGTTGCATTAGGGTGGGTCGAGTCTTCTTCAAATACATGCTTAATAAAAATACAATCATGGTACAGATTTGCTTGGTTTTATCCTTTGTGTGCTTATAGGTTGTGTTGTATGTAACTGCAATCAATATGTGCATCCGAGATACATAACGTTTCGTTTCGCTTTGGTTTAAATTCTTACTAGTGCCCCGTTTGGTCCGAATGTTTGTGTGTTCTTTGCAGGCATAAGTACCATTAATTACAAGTCTTTTTTTTTTAAATTACTTCTACCGTACTTTCTCATCTCATGTATTCATCTGTTGATAGGATGAGCAAACAGAAGAACTATTGAACAGAACAGAACAGACCGACGAGGAAGCAAGCTTCCCAAAACGCATCATCGGTACGATGGGTTTGTGAGTTTGTGAAACAAAGTATGAAAACATGTTAAAAACGCTGACCAAAACTGGTAACTAACCGGTTGGAAGTAAAAGTAAATAGTTAATAAATAATTCCTCTCACTTTATCGTATCATTATGTACAGCTTATGATTACTTAAACGCGACCTATTCCCTCGACAGTATAGCAGCTTATCATAGTTAGGATGTACGATTAATTTAAATTTTGTCTTATGTCTTACTGTACACTGCACCGCACCACTACACTAGCCCATCAGCTAGCGCTACCGTCAGATTAGTCCGTAATTAGTGGTAACACAATTCGATAGTTTTAAAATATGCTTCCTTCCTCCCTATACAGCCGGCACGAGAGCGCGGACATGTTTGTTTCGTTATCTACTGCTAACCGTATTGTATAAAAACAGCTTTAGGCCTCAAACTACTGCTCCACCCCGGACCATCGCATACTGGCCATACCCGTGGACGCGTGGCCTACTCCGTGCAGCGTGCTTTAGTGTGTATGTATACCCGACCGGCCGGTCACATAGAGCCTGTCCACGGGGCGGGCACAGAAGGCGTTACCGATGGGTCGATTGTTTAAAAGTATGCGCACAGGAAACGGTTCGTCTTGAAGTGACACGATTCATGAGTGAGAAATGGCTCGGAACGAGCACATGTCTTGGTAACGTTTGGAACACGAGCAAGCATGTTCGCATGCTGTCGTCTTTTCGTCCTTTCGTTCTTACATTATATGCTTTCGTAGTTCCACTCGCTTTATGCATTGACTAGTGATGATATATATTCTTAGTTATTGTTTTACTATCTAAACACTTGAAGTAAGTTCCATTCCTACGGTTGGTGTCTAGACTTCTTACATTCCATTCGTTTTCGCTATTAAATCTGTTTTACTACATCATGTTTGATAGAACCGCTACATTATGTATCTAATAGTGTTCTTCTTACGCTACTTTAGAATTTCAGTTGTTTATTATCAATACATCATTAACCGTATCGTACACCTTTGCACACACACACACACACCTATGTCTGCCATACGATTCAATTCATCGTTCGCTTCATAACCGTCGAGTCGTCTGCTGCTGGATGACGGTTTGTCTTATCTCTCATGTCACCAGCCACCAGCCACCAGTGCACTCCTGGACAAGTTCCTTCTTCTCGTGCCTATCTGCCTGCATGCCACTTCCCGTTACACAATTAAATTGGTCTCTGGGTATTATGCTCTATCATGCCGAGAAACGTGTCTCCGTTTTGATTAATATTTAAATCGTAGTTGTTAACTGCTACTGTGGTGTTTGTTTTGTTTTTTCCTTTTTCGAGAAGTAAAAACAAAAAACGGTTCGAACTAAATTGAAAAAGTAGCGCCCACCGACCGGGGCCTGCATGATCTTGCGATGCGAATTAAAAGTTGCTTAATTTTTGTGTGTTTTTTTTTGTTTTTGTTTTAACTTTTTGTTAAAGGTTTATGCTAGTATACTATACTTTACCTATACATACACACACACACACGCACGTTGCACTCGGATTCGATGCGGTAGAGCTTACGGTTTCTATAACCTAATACGTATGATTACCGTTTTTGTTTTGCAGCTGCAAATAAACAATATCTTTGATTCGAGATTTAGTTCACGCTAGAGCCATTATATGTACAGACCTCGATAGGCCACATGGCCACAGCTTTGTGGTAGGGCTTTGAAGTGAGATTCAACAACGTGTATCGGTTCTCACTACGGTAGTCTATGTTTCGAGTAGTATGTGCACTGGATAGAATTATGACACGCATAATAACACATAGAGTTAGGAGCTTATTCAATCCCCGCAGGGTAGTAGAAACTATACACAGTACTCAACATTTATTAGAAATACTTTATCCTGGATTGACTGTTGATGGTTAAATGGAAATCGGCATCAAGCGATACATAGGCGTTAATGAAAGGCGTTTGTAAGAGTAGAAAATATATATTCTTGTTTAAATAGAGCGAATTCTTGTTAAAAAGAAACGAAAAAGATCGTTAAAACAAAACCTTCTTCATTCTTCCCAAGGATATGTATGTGGTTGCAGAAGGTAAAAGTAAAAAAGGAAAGATTGTACGCATTTGTTTGCTGATCCACCATTGAACCATCAACCGTCAAAACAGAAGCGTAAAATATTCTATTTGTATTTAAAGCACATGAACCAGTCACATAGCAGCGATCACGTATTTCTGTCGCATTTCTTTGTTTTGTATGTGTGTGTGTGTGTTTTTTTTTGTACGATGTGCACACCACGATGCAATCGGGTGTGTGCACCATTAGTATATTAATATATGCTTTAGGTAAATATAGCGGTATAGTAAGGTGTTGTATATTCTCAACTAATACAGTAAGGGGAACGCTTAACGTCACAAATAGTACCACAGATCCACAGATTCCATCGATGAGATTATGAGTACAGCAGGGTTGCCCGCGAGATGATATAGTAGTAGTGCGTGCAAAATGCAGTAATAGCTAGCTGCCGTCCTACATACCGTCGATCGGGGGGAATTATCCTTACACGATGTACGATGAACGGGAAACATATAACAGTTTGCCTATCACACTATGAGTAACAACAGATTCGATGCTCGTTTGACGAACAAGAGTAAAACCATATTTGGACAGCGATACATGCAGTATAGTACATCGTTCATGGGCGCTTAGATGCTAAGGTAGATATACTAAAGGGTTGCAACAGATCGTAATTCCATGATGCTTCCGCTAGCGAACGTGTGGAGTGATGACTCTAAGTTGTAGCTTACCGGGAAACTGGTTCCTTACCGAGGAGCTCGTAGCTCGTAGAAAATGAATAGAGAGCTGTACGGTCCATCCATCCATAGACGAGTAATACGCATTATTTTAACTATCGACACGTTCCGATTAGATTAGCTCTATTATTGTATGGGGAGGTTGTGGCTTCAGGGTAGTGTTTTGATTACTTCTTCCTCATTTGTACTAGATATTGGTCGCGGACGTTAAGGGTAGTGTGTGAATTGGGTGAGTTTGTAAATCGCTAAACCTCGCTGACAGACACAGCAGCGAACGGTGGTGAATGACGTGCTTGATGAAGTCGTTACGAGACGAGCGATGCTGTATGTACCGATTGAGTACACCGCTACACTAGTTAGGATACGTACTGGTTTAACACGGGGTTTTGGTTCATTGGATTAAAGCTATCAGTTTACGTTCTGTCCACGTTCCAGCTGCATGGTTTGACAGGTGACTAAGACCTCCGTGAAAAGTGCAGAAGTGTTGCCCGTCGCGTGTAACTAACCTTCGGTTAGGCATCTATCGGGACGGTGTCGCTGCTCGATTTCCTCGTGAGTCATCTCTTCAGAAAGCTAAAGAATCCGCTACCTTTCTCGGATCGGGGTGCCATTAGCATTGGCACCTGGTTTTTGTGGGTAAGCTTAATCTGGCGATGAAAGGAGTATATTGTTAGCCTGGGATGCTTTATGTGATGAGCGGAATATTAGATGGTTACTTACCGTACACGGACCCTGCATCCAGGGCTCACCATCGATCTGCATGGGGAAGGTCTTTTTGGTGGTCATTATAACCTCGCTACACTGTGCCAACCGGCGTCCGGATGCGCGAAGACCCGTTCGTACCTGTCCCATATGAAGACAGTTCTCGAGTCCGATCACTTCTATCTTACGGTCTCCAATATCTGCAATCGAAAGGAAGCTGTGAGGCAATCCATGCAATACTAGGATCTCCCATCCCACGACCTACCTTGTATGGCGATTGAGAGATCAACCGAGTTGAAACTGTTCGCCGAGAGCTCCTTGTCGGAGTTTTTAAGCTTCTTGCGGAACGGACCCTTGCGCATTCGCTTCTGGGACAGATGTTCGCCCCATAAGTTGGAGCCACCGTGCGTGTAGGGGATGTTAAGCAACGCTATACCCTGCAGCTGTGGACCGTTCGCCAGCTCGAGTGAAACGCCATCGCACTGGAAATGAGAAGTTGAACAAATTAATGGGGAACGATTTGGGATATAAAAAAAAACGCAATAGATCTCATACCACAATCTCCAAATTTTCGTGCAGGTTCTTGCAGGACGCAGCGAACGTTTCCGACGTGGCGTACTCAAAGTACCAAAGCTTGTTCTTCATGCGGCTGTTGAATTTGTGCGGATTTTTCTCACGTTCAAGGTGAAATTTGACGCAGATGGCGGCATCCTGCGTGCATGCGAAGGAGAGCAAAAGCAAAAAAAAAAAGAAGTTAAAGAGATTGCAAAAAAGGTTTATGGAAGCAAAACCGATTGCGTGATTATGCATCCGAAATATTTCCCGCGAGGCATTTCACTCTTAACCCTGTCATCAACAGTTTTACTCCACGAACGGGCAATAGTCACGCGATATAAATTTACTGCTTGTTTGTTGCTATAGATTGGAAGGATTGGTAGCATTGGACGAAGGACACGAAGCAGATCGGATTTATAATTCACTGCTGTACTTCGACATTTGGCCGGGGGGAGGTTATTCCATTTTAAAATCCTCCTCCAATAATCAGACGATCTTACAGATCCGTAATTAGCCTGCTCGCCAGTGACTGATTGTAGCGTGCGCGCACCAAGGAGGACAGTGATTTGTGTGCAGATAACGGTGAGATAATTAGCTGATAGCAATACATCCCAATGTTATCCAATTCTGTCGGGCGGAAAACTGGGAAACGTAAGCCGGTCCCCATCCTCGGATTGAAGGCCGGATCGTATTCATTTAGCTGCTTAATCCCACCCAGCACCAAACGTTCCGAAGGCCAGCTCAGAGGGGAGGGGGGAGGAGGGGGGAGGGGGTGTTTTGCGAAAACGAACTGGTTTTTAATCGTTAAATTAATTAAATTACATTTCACGTTCCGTGCGAGAGCGTGCTTTGTTGCGCCCGGGTAGCACGTGAAGGATGAGATAGACGACACAGCGCGACAAAGACACTGGACCAAGGTAAGGAAGCATTCCTGTCGCTGTAAGAGGTTGGAAGCAATTCCTTCCTTTTTAATTTCTACCTTGCTCGAATTCCCTATCGTCGGTTCGGTTAGCAAAACGAAAAAAGAAAAAGGACACATAAAATTGGCTCCCTCTCCCCGAGGGAGTGTAATTGCGTTACGGGAATATGGTTTTGCTGGAACTATAAATAGACAAGCTTTCGTTACTGCCCAACCGAAGCAGTTTGACCCGGATTACGTTTAATAGGTGAAATGGTTAAGCAACTAAGGGTGGCCAATTTCAAATCACCAGCCCGCAATCGTAACGATCTGCGGAAGAAGTACGTAACGCGAAGGCCCCAACCCACGAAGGCGCGAATGTGGCCGGCAGTCGCTCTAAAGACATTTAACAGATTTTTATCACACTGAAAAGCCACTTAATTGTGGCTACCGTGTAAAAGGGGGGGGGGGGGGGGGGGGGGGGGGGGGGGGGGGGGGTGGGAGTCAGTCAGCATTTCCCGCCCGCTGGAACCTGTGCAAAGTGCGGAAGCAATTTCAACCAGCAAAGCATATTTTGTCCGATGTCAGAGCTGAATTTATTGAACGGTGTGTGTTGCTTGTGCCGGCCGTTGCGTGCCGTTTGGGTTTTGGTGTTAGTTCTTAGGGAAATAGTGTGGCGGGAATGATTTTTTTTTTTTTTTTGTTTCGCTTTCATTCTGCGGTGCTGCTTTACATAATCTTTCCGAACGCCCATCGAAGCGGATAAAACGGAAAGTTTTTCTTTAGGCCGAGGAATGAAAAAGGGAAGTTTTAGGCAGAGCAACCAAAACACTAGACGAAATGGGAATACTTCTTCCGGTTGGAGGAGCGCTTGCTGATTGTGGTTCCGGTTTTCGGAGGGTAGCTTAGCATTGTTTCTATGCTAATTTCTTGTGCATGTTGCTGTAAACTACGAAACTCTGGCCGTACATATGCATAAAATGGGTAGGAAATTTTGGTGGTAGATTACTAAAATGACAAAAAAACACACTCATACACACACGTACAAACACATTCAAACGTGTATGTGTGTGTGTGTGTTGTGTGGAGCGGAACAGAAAGTTATTTATGAGCAGAATGTTAAATGCGCGCACACGAATTTACTACCAATAGCAAGTTTGGAGGTTTGCTTATGCAACTTTGATTTGGGCTTTGCTTTGGCCAAGGGTAACACACACACACCCTCTGGGTGGCTTTTTCTGTGGGGGAGGAGTGAAAATTATGCTTTGATGTTCCCGGGGTTTCCGTTCCGTTCCTGCGCGGGCGGTGTCGGTTCGTTGGGACGAAATTGATGCCCGACAGTGGGCCAGTTATTTATGACCGCACCGCACCGGTTCAACACGCGGTTGTGTGATTTCCCCCCCCCCCCCCCCCCCCCCCCCCCCCCCCCCCCCCCCCCCCCCCCCCCCCACCCCACCAAAATCATATCCTCACGTTCTCTCCCAATCCCCAAAACACAACACCAACACCGGCGGTCGTCTTTTTGTTGGGTCCTGGGTTACAAATAGAATCAAAACATACTCAC